>CM060845.1:107425000-107432500 GCA_030762175.1 Metallyticus violacea | reverse complement strand
TTTTCGTCGTGATAGAAATTATGTTTATAATGTTCTTAAAATTAGTGCAAGTATTAGCGTGTAATTTTCTGTAAAGCTCAACAAATTCTTCGACTGGTTAGGGAAGGGTTCTGAGCATTTTAATTGGATTAGACTGGATGAATTGGATGATAGAAGGGGACTTTTTGGTACTTAGCCATTCTAAAGGGTTAATCCTTTTTGTCTAATATTCAAGAGCACCTTCGGAAGAAAGGGATAAGACGAGGAAGATAAAGGGGGTCAGAGTCCATAAGCAGTGAGACACGGAGGTATACGAGTTCTCTAACATTGTTTCGAAACAGAACAAGTCACTTCCCAGGAACTCAAACCCAATAACCGCTTCCAAACCAGGCATAATGTAGAGGCCTTTCAAAAGCGCAAGTCACCGCACATATCAGCAGTCAGTGAGACTCTGTAACAGAGCCAGAGGAATAAATACCAAAATTTGAGAACGAATATTTCATGAAAAGGAAATGTCCATACTGGCTTTCTTAGATAACCGGGGCGGAAATCCAAAGGATTTAAACCAGGCACTATAGGTTGGGAGTCATTATATCGTTATGTACATTTGCTCTGCGAAATTGCCTAATTGTATACATTGGGATAATATGAGATCTGGTTTCATTACCGATTGGGTCCAGTTTGCTCGATATGTTTCCGAAACAGAAATTTTATACACTTCTGAAACCAACTAAGGTTTTCTGCACTTTGTACGCAATGCCATGGTAAGAATTGCACTAATTTTGAAAATAAGGCCACAACTTTTTCTCTCCTATCTCTAAAATTAGCCAAATGCTTCCTTAAGCTGAAACTGTTGAGTGTATAAAATTTTCTGTGAGTGTGGAAATGACCGCCGCAATGAATGTGTGAATATCAATGTCAAATTAGACTGACCAGCTAGAGCGATGTGCCATAGCGCAGTATGCGCCTACAAAGTGCTAATAATACATTTTGAAAAAACAGAATATTTAAAAGAACCAATCGACATTTTAATATGACTAGATGGCAAGCTGTGGAGAGAATCTTTGGACTTTAAACACAGATACTGGGATAAAGGTGAGCCAAACATGGAAACTGTTTTTGGTAATCAAACAAATTTCACTGTCTTTCCACATACAATGAGCCTTGCTCCATACACCATCTTCCAGCATCGCATTTCTTATTGCCTAGTCTTAGTATTTAC
Source organism: Metallyticus violacea (assembly GCA_030762175.1). Taxonomy (NCBI): domain Eukaryota; kingdom Metazoa; phylum Arthropoda; class Insecta; order Mantodea; family Metallyticidae; genus Metallyticus; species Metallyticus violacea. Next base: position 107,431,299 of record CM060845.1, on the reverse strand, counting down.
CCCTCCACTGAAGATGCATCCGAAATAGTTGGATGAATAATTTTGAACGGAGGAGGACATTTCGGTACTTCTGGGGGAGGAAGGGTTAATGGGAGAGAAATCTCATCTAAGAGCAACCAGGATCTACGAGCAGTGTCTGCGCGGACGCAGATAGAACCTTAGTATGGTTCATTGTTTTAGTTACTGAGCAAAACTCTGCTATATAAATCCCCGCCTTAAGCATTTAATTCATGACAGCAGTTATTTCCCTTTTGTACAATAATTAAAGAAGAATGTATAAGTGAAGGGATTAATAATCTATAAGAGATGTGATAAATACAGCCTGCATTTTTGGCAAATGCACATTTTACGAGTTATTGCTTATTTTAAACAACAACATATCACATAATTAGTGGTAATAGCGGGTTTTTTTCTGTTTTTGAACATCTCTTGCTAACAGAAAGAAGGCCCGCTTCCATTCCTCGCGCAGGAAACTGAAACATTTCCAAAACTCAAGCCACCATCACACAGAGACAGCCCACCCACTCTGCCACTTTTCACTCTGTAAAGAAGCATTAAGTAGGAGAGCGTAAAATTCGTGAAATGTAAATATATATCCCGGCATTTGCCTCCTGCGAATCTCAAGGGTTATCACCTGAACCACCCTGCTCGATATCAAAACTTTATTTTGAATTTAAACCACCACTATGGTACAATAACCCGGTAACTTTTGATTTAAATGAATGGTATTGTATTTTACTATTCAATTAAGAATGCACTTAACATGAATTATTTTCTACCATTGGTATTCATTAACTTCCTGTTGTCACACTATACCTGGTTAAAGCATTTTAAAAGGTCTTATCAAGAAAATGATTTTTTTCCAAAATGTATTGAGTAATTTAACAGTTGTGTTGTTAAGTTGAATGATACACTGCTCCTATTCGTACGTGCAGCCACTTTACTTATTTCATTTATTTACTTTCTCACAATTTTAACATCTCAAGTTGATTTGTTGATTTCTTTTATTTAAGATGTTCATTAACATCTCAGGTCTTCAGCGTCCCAATCAATTCAAGGTGTGAAGATCGGTCCAGGTGGTGTATTGGTAACAATGCATTACTCCTAAACCCAAGATCGCGGGTTCGATTCCGGCCAGGAGGGTAAAAAATCTAAGTATGACTTCCTTCGAAAGGGAAGTAAAGCCATGGGTCGCGTGTCGTACATTTGCGGCACGATAAAGAACCTCAAGTCTGAAAGAAGAGACCCCTGATAAAACTGCTGACCATTTCAGGCTCTGAATTGAATGGGACGCTGATGACCTGTGCTGTTAAAGAGCGTCCGTAAATAAACCAAATAAAAAATAAGTGTGAAGCGACTCTCAGAGGCATATACTTTCAGGCTGGCTTTGATCTGATTTGGTTTATTTACAGACGCTCTTTAACATCTCAGGTCATCAGCGTTCCATTGTTTAGGGTGTGAAACAGCCGACAAATTTTGCTCAGAGGCCTCTTCTCTCAGGCTAGAGGTGGTTTTACGTGCCGTAAATGTATGACACGGGATCCACGGCTTTACTTCCCTTCCGAAGGAAGCCATACTTAGGATTTTTACGTCCGAAAACAATCCATCGATCCTGGCTGGGTTTGAACCCACAATCTTGGGTTTAGAAGGCAAGTATGGTTATAACTACACCACTAGGGCCGACTTTTTTAGGCTTGAGATTCTTTCACGTGCTGTAAAATGTACGACACCAGATCCACGGCTTTACTTCTCTTCCGAAGGAAGCTATACTTAGGATTTTTATGCCAAAAAATCCATCGATTTAACTTCGCAGGCCAAGAGCATCCCATTCAATTCAGGGCGTGAAACTGCCGATCAATTTTGCTCAGAGGCCTCTTTTTTATTATGCTTGAGGTTCCAACTCGTGCCGTAAATCGGGACCAATGGTTGTGCTTTCCTTCTGAAGGAAGCCATACTTAGGAATGCAGCCTATGTGAACAAGAATCTACAGCTAATCCATGAGTAAATATCGCACGTGATTCTTTAACGCCCGTTTTTACTGCTGAGACGTCGCAGGCGGTGGTCATTGATGATACATTAGATCAAATGATAAATAAGGAAAGTACTTTTTGTAAGGAAGAACTTGAAACGGTAGATTCCTACACCATGTTGCGTCCCCAGGTAGTCACCTTAACTTAGCTAGGTGAAGATAAAACTATTTGGATATTAAAGTATATTAAAAATTGGCTGACTTAACATTTTAAGTAAGAAATTGAATATCAGCTCTTTTTAGATATTATACAAGGCCGTCAGTTTGGCGAGCAACAAAATGTTTTAGCTGTAGAAAGAGCGGAAGAGGACCATAAAATGTAGACACCCTCTTTCCTGCAAGATCCCCAGTGACCATGAAACTAGTAGCTAGGTTATAATTTGAACAAACTTCTGGTAAACAAGAAACGGAAAACCGTTAAGGTATATTTTTCGGGCAAATAGAAGCTATCAGTCTACCTCTAGCTAGAGGGACCGCGAAAAATATACCAACCAGAAGATTGCGTAACACAAAATTCAAACACTACAGCCAATAGCAACATGGCGTGTATTTTAAAATTGTTGAACAAAAGCTAGGAAGCGTCGGCACAAACCGACCGACCGCCTAGAAATAAAACTTTCTGGATTAGGCAGTCGAGGTGCAGTCGAGGTGCAGTCGGAGGGCAGTCGGAGTTCAGTCTATGGACATTTTTGTGATAGTAGAGTCGTGTAAAATTCGTGTTCAGTTGGCGAGTTGAGAATTGTGGCGGTAATCAAAGTTTCTTGTTACAGCAGGACTATAGTTAAAAATCACTTCAACCCTGAGAGTAGGACGGACTGTTATTAAAGCTTTTTCCTACAACGAACTGATTGTTTCTTTTTTTAATACTTGTCTACGGGACCTAAGCCTATTCACAATTTCTTCCACCCGAGAATTGGTTTTTCCTACCATTCCAAAAATCCCCATCTGAATGTCTCACATAGCCGGAGCAGACAGAGGCAAGGAGCAAGAAGAACAATAAGAAGATTTCTACAAACAGACGACCATCTTACACAACAACATAATTTCCTCCGCATTTGGCGCCCAACGCTCCTTAATTCCTCAGCATAGGACGCCCAACGCGTCAACACCATAATTCCCTCCGCAAACTGTTTCAGGCCTAAGTTTAGGGTACGTCCCAACCATTTGCCATTTATGAGAACTGGGCAACATCTGTAAAAATTCTCCTGGTGAAATTGAACTCCATACCTCCTGGTCACAAGTCCGTGCTTCAACGATCTTTTCCACCTTGGCGGTACACATATATTTTGAAGTATTAATAAGTATAAGTAGACATAGTAAATAATATTTTATTACACGTATATATATTTAGAGCTTTAATGTTCATAATACTAAACAGAAATGTGACGCATTAAACTTCTTTAACTCAATTTTGATTCTGTTTTAAACTACTAATTATATAAACGTATATATGAGCTATGAGGTGGTTTCTCGTGGTAAAATAATAATTCCCTGTGCCAGTGAAACCAACATAGACTAATTCATAGTCAATAAAAATAAAAGTTGAATAAAAGGATGGAGATGGAGTGCAATTAATTATCAGAATAATTGTTCTTTCAGTGCGTTTTCTACGATTAATTTATTATCACTCATGTAATCCAAAAGTAGGAAAAATATTATGATATGAACCTCAATTTAGAATTTTTCTAAAAGCGTTAATGTAAAGTTCGTGATTTGGAGCTTTGTGCTTCTGATCCTAGTTTTGAAAACCAGAAACAAAACAAACTGGAATTAAAACCTCCATATATGGACACACTCAAGTTTGGTGTTAGATACGTGGTTTGCAAAAATATCAAACATAAACATGAGCTAACAAGTCTTAATGTGTTTCATTATGTGATCGATCACCTATCAGCTGGGAGGGCAGTCATACCAACGCAAAATGTCAAACGTATTAATCAATGCAATGAAATGTGTGAAAAGTTCTGAAAAATAGAAGTAGTAGCAGATGCATATAGGGGGCAACCGACATGGGAGAAAAAAGTGTTCAGTGTCAACAGTCAAGATTTCTTTATTTAAGCTCAGTTTAATTTTCCTGACTGTTTACTGTTAGCTCCTACCGGCTGCGCAGGGGCAGCATGGTTTGTCTTCTAGGTTTCCACCAATAAGGCCGATTTCAATCACAGCCACAAGTGGGACTTGTGGCGGACGAACCGGCGCCTGGGCAAAATTCTCCGAGTACTCCGGTTTTCCCTATTGCCCATTCCCGCTATTGCTCCATCATCTCATCTTCATTAGCGAAGAGTAGCGGGAAGTTACTGCAGTTATCTCCACAGAAAAGCTGCAAACAGTGCATAATAATGCTCTGTGTGTAACGAAGGACCTGTCTTCAGGCAAAATACGGAATGAAGTGATTGAATATCCTTCTAACGCCCTACATCTTGATAGATTGCTAATAATAAATTAATGGTAGGTCCTGGTGACGTAGTGGTTACCATACTTACCTTCTAAACCCAAGATTGTGGGTTCAAACCCGGCCAGGATCGATGCATTTTTTCGGGCGTAAAATTCTAAGTATGGCTTTCTTCGGAAAGAAAGTAAAGCCGTGGGTCCGTGTCGTACATTTACGGCACAAAAACAACCTCAAGCCTGAAAGAAGAGATCGTTTCACGCCCTAAATTGAATGGGAGCTGATGACCTGAGACATTAAAGAGCGTCCGTAAATAAAAAAAAAGAATATAACAAAACGTTACCCTGTGTAAACTAATAAATTAATCTATTGCTATTTACCCTAAATTTAAAAATTTGGAATCTATGAAGTTTCTGATCACTAGTAAGTAGTAGTAGTAGTAGTAGTAGTACTAGTAGTAATAATAGCAGTAGTAGTAATAGTAGTAGTAATAATAGTAATAATAGTAGTAGTAATAGTAATAGTGGTAGTAATAGTGGTAGTAGTAATAGTAGTAATAATAGTAGTAATAGTAATAGTAGTAGTAATAGTAGTAGTAATAGTAGCAATAGTAATAGTAGTAGTAATAATAGTAGTAGTAGAAGTAATAGCAGTAGTAATAGTAATAGTAGTAGTAGTAATAGTAATAGTAGTAGTAATAGTAATAGTAGTAGTATTGTAGTAATAGTAGTAGTAGTAGTAATAGTAGTAGTAATAGTAATAATAGTAGTATTAATAGTAGTAGTAGTAATAGTAGTAGTAATAGTAATAGTAGTAGTAGTAATAGTAGTAATAGTAATAGTAGTAGTAGTACTAATAGTAGTAGTAGTAATAGTAGTAGTAATAATAGTAGTAGTAGTAGTAATAGTAGTAGTAGTGGTAGTGGTAGTGGTAGTGGTAGTAGTAATAGTAGTAGTAGTGGTAGTGGTAGTGGTAGTGGTAGTAGTAATAGTAATACTAGTAGTAATAGTGGTAGTAATAGTGGTAGTAGTAGTAATAGTACTAGTAATAATGGTAGTAGTAATAGCAGTAGTGATAATAATAGTAGTAGTAATAATAATAGTAGTAAGAGTAATAGTAGTAGTAGTAGTAGTAGCAATAGTAATAATAGTAGTAGTAATAGTAGTAGTACTAATAGTAATAGTAGTAGTAGTAGTAGTAGTAATAATAGTAGTAATAATAGTAGTAGTAATAATAGTAGTAGTAATAATAGTAGTAGTAATAATAGTAATAGTAGTAGTAATAGTAATAGTAGTAGTAGCAATAGTAATAATAGTAGTAATAGTAGTAGTAGTAATAGTAGTAGTAGTAATAGTAGTAGTAGTAATATTAGTAATGGTAATAGTAGTAGTAGTTTTAGTAATAGTAGTAGTAATAGCAGTAGTAATAGTGGTAGTAGCAGTAATAGTACTAGTAATGATGGTAGTAGTAATAGTAGTAGTAGTAATAGTAATAATAATAGTAGTAATAGTAATAATAATAGTAGTAGTAATAATAATAGTAGTAGTAGTAATAGTAGTAATAGTAATAATAGTAGTAGTAGTAATAATAGTAGTAGTAATAGTAGTAGTAGTGGTAGTGATAGTAGTAATAGTAGTAATAGTAGTAATAATAATAGTAGTAGTAATAGTAGCAGTAGTAGTAGCAGTAGTAGTAGTAATAGTAGCAGTAGTAGTAGTAATAGTAGTAGTAATAGTAGCAGTAGTAGTAGCAGTAGTAATAGTAATAGTAGTAGTAGTAATAGTAGTAGTAGTAATAGTAGTAGTAGTGGTAGTGGTAGTAGTAATAGTAATAGTAGTAATAGTAGTAGTGGTAGTAGTAGTAATAGTGGTAGTAGTAATA
>CM060845.1:107322500-107422500 GCA_030762175.1 Metallyticus violacea | reverse complement strand
AGTAGTAGTAATAATAGTATTAGTAATAGTAATAGTAGTAGTAATAGTAGTAGTAATAGTAGTAGTAGTAATAGTAGCAATAGTAGTAGTAGTAATAGTAGTAATAATAATAGTAATAGTAGTAGTAATAGTAGTAATAGTAATAGTAGTAGTAATAGTAGTAGTAATAATAGTAGTAGTAATAATAGTAGTAGTAGCAGTAATAGTAGTAGTAATAGTAGTAGTAGTAATGGTAGTAGTAATAGTATTAGTAGTAATAGTAATAGTAGTAATTGTAGTAGTAATAATAATAGTAATAGTAGTAGTAATAGTAGTAATAGTAATAGTAGTAGTAATAGTAGTAGTAATAATAGTAGTAGTAGCAGTAATAGTAGTAGTAATAGTAGTAGTAGTAATGGTAGTAGTAATAATATTAGTAATAGTAGTAGTAGTAATAGTAATAGTAGTAATTGTAGTAGTAATAATAGTGGTAGTAGTAATAGTAGTAGGAGTAATAGTAGTAGTAATAGTAGTAGTAGTAGTAATAGTAGTAGCAGTAGTAGTAGTAGTAGTAGTAGTAATAGTAGTAATAGTAGTAGTAGTAGTAGTAGTAGTAATAATAGTAGTAGTAGTAATAGTAGTAGTAGTAATAGTAGTAGTAATAGTAGTAGTAGTAATAATAGTAGTAGTAGTGATAGTAGTAGTAGTGGTAGTAATAGTAGTAGTAGTAATAGTACTAGTAGTAGTAATAGTAGTAGTAGTAGTAGTAGTAGTAGTAGTAATAGTAGTAGTAGCTAAAGGGTTATTTGAGAGAGTTTTAGAGATCTCCCGCACTTCAACCATAGACTTTTTGTGCCATTCCCAAATCTCTCATAGTTTTCCCAATTGCGTATTCCTGAGAGTTGATATTTTCTTCTCTCCAGGGTTTCACACTCTAGGAGTACGTGCTTCGCAGTCTCTTAGGCTCTCCTGAAAGAGTTCCATTTTCTGGAGATGTTTCCTAAATTGACCATGTCCAGTAATTAATGCCACCACTCTCCTAAACTTTTTTCCTTTCCAGCTTGAGAAGCGTTTTGGTGAGTGTGGGATTGGGTCTGCTGACAAGCGTTTTTCCATAGACTTGTCCTGGGGAATTGAACCATCGGATAACTAGTAAACTGCATATGAAATAAATTAAGAACAGCAACCTGGAACTATTCAACTGTAAAACTTTAAATATTTTTAAAATTACAATAAAAATAATATGTTTTATGCAGAAGAATGAAAATATTCACCCATTAATTTAAGCTCTTTTAGATAACTAAACCGAAACATTTCAGTTTTAACGTTACAGCTATGGATTAAAATTATAAAATATGGAATGACGATCCTATTTATAGTACACATGAGATGGATGATATTGTTTTGCTATGAAGCAGCAAAGACAAACTGCTGTAACAATTTTTATTAAATCGTTTGTTATAGTATAGACACCAATGCACGGGAGAGCTTATAAAAGCCGTATCATTACTATTCATTGTATTCCTAATTGAAAGAAACGTAACCATTGCTTTGTAAAATACATTTTACTAGCGTTCAATTATATATGATAGTGAATTCTAAATGTAAACGTCTCTTTTGTCTGTGAAACGTTAGTTATTCATTGCACCATGGAAGCTACTAATGCCATTGATTCAAAGATGTTCAAATAGCATTATTGAAAATTAAAGAAAAATGTTTTATTTACCGAAAGACTTAGGAATATGGTGAAATTTACATTGTATTAATTGTTGAGGATTCATTAACGCAGTATTGTTCAAGGGAACGAAATGACGGTTACTGCATCAGAGGGTTAGGTTTAGTTAGGTTTATTTTATTTTAACAGCGTTAAGCCTCCCATTCAATTCAAAGTGTGAAACAGCCGATAAGTTTTACTCGCAGGCTTCTTCTTTCAGGTTTGTGGTCTTACGTGACATTAATATACGACACGGCACCAAAATCTTTTTTTTTTTTTTTTTAATAGTGTTTAGCGCCCGTTTTTACTACTAAGGCACCAGAGGCGGGAACCACTGATGATACAAGAGATGGAATGATATATTGGGAAAGACTTTTTAAGGAAGGGAACGTTCCAGACCAGGGTACCTTCCCAGCATTTGCCATTTATGAGAACTGAGGAAAACCTGGAAAAACCTCAGTCAGGGAGGACAGTCCTAACAGGATTTGAACCCCAGACCTCCTGCTCATGAGTCCGCGCCTTAATGACTTGGTGATGGATTTTTACGTCCTAAAAAATCCAACATCCCTAGCAAGTTTTGCACCCGCGACTTTGGGTCTAGGAGTTATATATGGGTTATCATTAGACCACCAGAATGGATAGTGTCAGAGGGAGCAAGTTATTAATTATTATACAGGAAAACTTTAATTACCTCATTTTGACTGACGGCTGATAGCATCCCCTCCCACAAGAGGGTTTGAGGGCTGTTATAAAAAAGAATTAGTTCAGAAGCTATTGCCAAACAGAACAGGAGTGTGTCAGATAGGCACTTTCTTCCCCCCCCCCCCTTCGAAGCCAGCCAGCTATTGATCGTGTAGAATGTGGACAAATGTACGTTAGTAACTGTATTTTAACTAAATACTGTACACCGAAAGCTGACATGACTGTCAACTTCCGTATTTATGCTTGGGCGAACCAGAGGTGATAGGACACTATCAGTGTACATGGACCGAGGTATGTATATTGAATTAAACACCTCTGTATTAATCTCACAATGACCACAGTACCTTATTATCAATAAAGCAATGTCATACACAATTAAAATGACTATTGCTTGAAACTCTAGGACCGTTAGTAAACTACACAAGGCTTTGTCCTGAGAAGTTTTAGAACTTAATATGACTGATGATATTATCTGATGTCGCCATCATTGTAGGTGCCCTAGACCACTATAATTTACTCGATTATCAGGCTTTGATAATACAGCTGGATTTTTCAGTTTGATGCTCCTGGGGTGAAAGGAGTGTATTGTAAGTATAGCAATGGTAGTAAATTACGGTGTTTATTAATGTTTTGTTATTACCACACAATAGTACACTTTTCTGATTACGATATGCTCTGAGGATATTATTAGATGCAGACTGAATACGAGACAGACGTGTTATAATTTATTTTCTTTCCCAAAAACTGTGGTTTCTGTCCTGTTGTAACTCGTATACAATTTTCCTATGTGGATATTAATTCAAACTCGTAACTGCTATCATTCACCACAATTAATACTTTTGTAATTTCTTCCACGAAGTGTTTATCGCCACTTATCTTTACGTAATGTTAAAACACTGCTTCTTTATACAGAGTAAGAACCACGATTTTTGCTAAAGGAATTTAAAACGCAATTTCTCTCGACGGAATTCAACGCATAACTAACAAATTTTAAGATGTAAACGCTCACTTATTGTAATAGGATTGTAATAATACTATACATTACAATGCATTATATTTTCATCATACGCACACTAAGAGAATGAAATTCGTTAATTTCTATTTAGTCGCAACAAAGCTGTCTGTTTCGTGTTTCATTCTTGGTACACGTTATTAATGTTGTTATGCTTGTCATTGGTTGATTCACTTAGCATTACAATTTTCTTACCTGTAGTTAATATTTTTAATATTTTCATATTCTTGACTATATATGTGATTCTTTGAATCGTTACATTTTTATATCATAAATATTGCCATAAAGGCGAACAAACAAACATTAAGACGTACATTGTAATAGCCCTTATCTGATAACGTGAAATCTATACAAATGAGCTTACTAGATTTATGCGATTTAAAACTTATTACCAACGAATATTTGTTATTTGAGTTGAAAATTAAAGCGACACTTAACATTAAAACATGAACTTATTAAATTTATATGATTAGAACATATTATCAATGAAAGTTTGGAGCTTTGAATCAAATATTATAGTCTTTATCTTATGTATTAACATATGTAAATGGATTTCTTTAATTAACATAGCTAAATATCTATTACTATTAAATGTTTGTGGTTTTATATTGTACTTTATAGCCTTTACGTAATATAAAAACATAGGAAATTGAACTTATCAAAATACTGTTGTTAAACAACTGTTATTAATGAGTGTTTAGGGTCTTAAGTCTGATATTTTCTGTTTCGGTGACAAAGGGGTTAGTGCAGTGATAATGTCGTGAAGAAATAATTCACATTACACTTCATTTTAAATAGTAACTCAATAGGTATCTATGGCAGCTGATCAAATTAATGTGCGGTTCTCATTATAGCCAACATTTACGAATAGAGTACGCTACTTTCAGTACACAAGATTGCTAAATAACAAGAGTTAAAAAAACTTGGATATGTTTCCCATTATATAACTCACTTTCATTAGATCATAAAAAAAGATTTGAAGCAGGTCCGATGCCAGTGAGGAGGTCGCAGGGTTTGCCTTGGGTATAAGTTAATATGGACGAATAAATTCCAGAAAGGTTTATGTAAATAACACAAAATATGTTGTGTTCATTGTGAGGGTATGAGTAAAACGCAAAAACTTTCTGGCAGTGTTTACACGAGTAGTTACTGGGCAATCCAAAACATTTGCAGGAATTTATTCGGATTGCTGTTTGTCAATTTTCTACTTCAAGACGGTGCATACTGCTGACAAATGTCCTGAAGTGTGTGTTAAGTATAGTAGACAATCGCAAGCAAGCACAGAGACTTTCTGGCAGTAAAAGGTAATACTCAACTAGAATTTATTGTTGATTTGTTTTATTTACGGAAGCTCTTTAACATCATGGGTCATCAGCGTCCCATTCAATTCAGGGCGTGAAACGACCGATTAATTTTGCTCAGAGGCCTCTTCTTTCAAGCTTGAGGTTCTTTTTCCGACACCGGACCCACAGCTTTATTTTCCTTCCGAAGGAAACCATACTTAGAAATTTTACACCCGAAAAAATCCATCGGTCCGGGCCGGGATTGAACCCGCGATCTTGGGTTTAGAAGGCAAGTTTGGTTACCATTACACCACCAGGACCGACGTCAACTAGAATAGAATTGCATTTGAGTAATATTTTCAAGGTTTTGTACATAATAACGCGTGCATTTAATGTATATCAAAGTGAACGGTGAAGGAGAAAAACTCGGTTGGATGAGAAAGAAGCAGAAGTTAGTGACTTGATTTTAATAAAGGATACGATCACGAAAACTAGTGAATAGGCGACCGACGGGGTGCCGGCATACTGTAACATGTCGACCCCCCCTTGCAATACTACCCTCTATCAAAGAAATCGTAAGACGGAGATAGAGGAAGCAGAGGTCGCTGCGGCAGGCCAATCCTCAGGCTGTAGCGTCTAATGAGAATTTAGTGACTTTTTGATTGATTTATTTATGGACGCTCTTTAACAGCTCAGGTGAATTTAGTGACAGCCGAGAATGCAGTACTATTATAACTTGTACTCTGTACGTATGGTTAATTAACAATATCCGCCAAAATGACTTAAAGCGAAGTGAGCACAATATTTTGCAATTTTAAAGGTAGCAGCAATCGGGGGTGCATGTATTAGGCTTGCGAAAGAGAAACTGAGCATGTCCGACGCATTCTTTTATTACTTTCTCTATATTTTTTATTGTAACATATAATTACATTCACCTACACAAAAATATAATTTGAAATATTGTGTATAAGTGTTCTTTTTAACAGTTCCGTTATCCATTTCCATTAAGTAGTATTTTTTTCTGAAGATATGTACATTATATTACCCTTTAAGTCACAAACTTATTAACTAGAAGCCTGAAGTTATTAAACCAAAGAGAGCAAATGTAACAATATGTGTACAAAAAAATACTACCTTATATTTTATTTATACTTTATACTAATTAACAAGGGGTGTTACATTTATTTTTATCTTACTGTGCTGCTTTTTTAAATTTTTAATATTTCATTACAGTTCTCTTTTTATCTTACGACTTCACAACTATTTTTTTAATTTTTTAACGTTTTAATATTGTTTTGTTTAATTTGAATCTACGAACTCAAATAAAAACTATTTGATATGCCGCAACACAGCTATCCATTTAGTTGCTGAGGAACAACGAAACACTGGAGATTTCAAATATCGTATTTCAAAGTACACTCCTGGAAGACATCCAGGATCCGGAAGGTCTCGGCCTGCGCCCTCTACCAGGCTGATGCAGCAGCACCACATTTCAAACAATGTAATATGAAATGCTGAAGTACTTAATTATCACAATTTGAAGAAATTGCCATTCCAATGCAATGCGGGCGCTCATTTGTAGGAATTGGCTCTTCGTTGGTAAGTGTAGAGTGCAGAATGTCGGATGTTGGACCAGATTCGGCGCTAGTTGTATACTTGGTGTTGGAAAACCACCTTAGGAGAAGAACATTGAAATGTTCAAAAAGTATACAAATCTCTGGTCTGCGGTGGTTGACCACGCAGATAGGCAAGACACTATGCTATTATTTGCAGTAACTTCCTAACCTGGAGGGCCTGAATCCACAAACCTCGAAGACAAACCACTGGGTTATAAACTTATGATTATAATGATCGCCATAGTCTCCTAAATGAGAAACAGACAATCAACCTTCGCCTGTGGGTCAATGACATTTAGACCCCCTTCAGAGGCTGGAAGTGTGAGCTGGTTTCTAGGGATTCGTAATAAGAAACCTTTCCAAATAAAACATTCTGTAACAGATTTCAACTTAACACCAAGGTGGATGTAACGTCAGAACCTGGTTTACAAACCATACTTTGGATAATATGAATAAATAGTGTTTAACGCCCGTTTTTGCTATAGAGCCTCCACAGGCGATGGACACTGGTGATACATGAGATGAAATGATATATTGAGAAAGGATTTATTTTTAAGGAAGGAAACGTTCCAGTCCTAAATTTAGGGTACCTCCCCGGCATTTACCATTTCTGAAGACTGAGGAAAACCTGGAAAAAAAAACCCAGTCAGGGAGGACGGTCCTGACCTCTCTCTCACGAGTCCGCGATTTAACGACCTCGGCCACCCGTGGCGGTACTTTGGATGATGAATAGATACTAACAAAATGAATTGGCTGTAACTCATTTAGAGAGCGAAGCTGGTGCTTATCAATAACTTTACGAACGCTGTTACAATATAGTTCCAATTATGTGGAATCGTTTCGGGTAGCTTGGGCAGAAATGTAACACCCAATATTTTAACGGAAAAAGCCATAGTTACGCATGAAGGTGGATATATATAGAAGTGATGTAAATCAGCGTAGATCTTGATTTATGCATATTAAGGATCGCTCAGGGATATCTGCAATAACCAATCATAATCTCTGGAATAGCAGAAACATTTAACCATGTGAGTACCTCAAGGTGACGTCAATTGCAAATGCTCTAATAAGAGAGTGACCATCAGAACGAAAGCACTGTTGTAGTTTTCATAGGAGAGGTTCGATTGATAACACAAATGCATAGCCATACCGTTCTCACATGAAAGGAATGAGTGAAATAACCGTTCACTAAAATTTTGTAAGTGGCTGCTTTTAATATATTGCGAAGGAGGTGACAATAGGTACCAGGGAATTCTAATTGCTCCAATAGTATTAAGTGAACATCTAGGTTTCACCGTGTCAAATGCATAATCAAAGTCCAAGGAGATCAAAACTTTCACAACCTGCGAAATATGGGCCTCACTAAAAGCGTTGCGAAGAGCACATAAAACATGCAATGTGTTCCCTGTATGTCATTTTGACTCTTGTACCCGTGCAAGAATACCAGCTGTTATTGGCGATATGCGGCGTTTAACACATCTCACGAACAGTTTATAATTAGTATTAACACTGTTAAAAGACGAAAAGTCTTGTGCAGTGTTGGGATGGCTACATTTGGGTACAAGAAGCAGTATGCCAGGACAAATGCAGAGCGAAACAAGGTGGTACACAGCAGTTCATTGAAAATCGCTTCAGCAACGGCCAAAATGCGAATAAACTTCTGCAGGTAAGCCATCTACTCCAGGAGATGTGTTCCGTGGAGTTCAACAATGGTAAATGAAGAAATGGGAGCACCTGTGCCTAGAGACGTTATAACTCGACTTCCTCTGTAGCAAGGAGCTCTTCAACCGTAATAGCAGAATATAACTTTTGAAAATACTCAAACATAACAGAGCAAACATCCACTGGACTATGTGCAGTAACATTGGAGCTGTTTTGATTACCGTGAATATACAGAGTGCGGCAGAAACAGTGACCCATTTTAAATCGTGTGCTATTGTTGCTCAAGGCTTTCTAGAGAGCTCATGTTTGTACTATTGCGTAGTGCAGTTCAAAGTAATTTATGTATGCTATATTACATGACCTTGACCGCAAGCTCCGCTGCACATACTTGGCAGTCAGAATGATGCTCTGGTCGAATGAGCATTGTGCGTTTGCAATTCAAACGTTTTTAAAGCATAGTAATTGTGTCGTAACAACGCAACGTTTGTTTTAGCAACATTTCCATACCGACGGAATGGACAAGTTCCGTGACGGACTTGTTTGAAGCCAATGCTGTTGTCCTGAACTGCCGAATCTATCTCTTCACCGCCTTCCGTGACGGAACTTGTCCATTACGGTTCATTTCGAAATGTTACTGAAACAAACGTTGCGTTCTTACGTCACAATTACCGTACAATTTGAAAAAAATTCAATTGCAAACGCACTATGTTCATTCGACCAGAGCATCATACGGGCTGCTATGTATGTATAGCGTAGCGGGCGGTGAAGATCATATAATATGGCGTACAGAAAATGCTTTACATTGCACTATGCAATGATACAAACGTCAGCTCTTTAGGTAGCCGTGACCAAAAATAGCGAATGATATAAAATGGGTTATTGTTTTTGCCACACCCTATATTTTAGCTAGCACGGCGTTGTTCACGAACACGATAATATTATATTGACGGGGACTACATACCAATTAACGCGGCTCAGGAGCGCACCTGAGAGCTACTCAAATCGTCCAATTAAATTTTAAGAATCCGAGCTTTTATTCTTTTTATCTCAATACTACATTTTGTAACAACGACAGGGCAACTGTACAGACCTCGTAGAAACTGACGATACCGCTTTTTACTGCGGTGTTTATCACCAGACACATGCTGGAAAAAGCGTTTTATCTCCTTTTTGATGATAATCCACCATTCCAGTTGCGTACAATGAATTGCTGATAATAATCCAAAATCGTCACCGCTCGCCAAACATATTTTGAACATTTTATCAGAAAGAATCTGCACATTAAGTTTCCAGTAACCACGATTATATGAGGAGAGAACGCAGGCAGTGCGATGGAAGCAAGATACCCACAATGATCAGAGAGTTCTGTCGGACAGTAGCGGCATTAATTCTAGATTTTTCCGTTAAAGTTTTATCCACTTTAAATCTTACCACATATACAAAGACGTACAAAATCAACAATGGCGTTTTTTTATGTTGTCTATGATGTTTCTGTACCCTAATACAGGTGAAACGCACTACTTTCTGTATAGATATTAGAAACAATTTTAAATTCATCAGTCAGTAACTTCAATAAAACCATCATAATTAGCAGCAACATTATTGCTGTGTAATTATTTTAACCAACAGAGCTCGTGTGTTCGGTTGTTGTATTCTCTCAGTACCTGAGTTATCTGTGATCATTTTTGTTATGTAGCAGTTGGCAACTAACTTTTGTGACGTGAACATGTTTCAGAATGAGTTGAATTGTGATCCTGTAATTTGAGTAATGGCTCCTGAGACGAAACGCTCCAATTGGTCACCAAGTAAAGTAATACTTCGTGAATAAAGAAATAGCGAAAAATTTGGATGGTAGCGCTACAAAATCAGTCATTACGAAAGTTTGCAAGCGGCACAAAGTAGCTGGGAACACAAGAACATTTCCAAACAGCGGCAGAAAACCAAAACGATCTACTCAAGACTTCCGCAGAATGTCATCTTGAGAACTTCTGGGCTACAAGTCTCTGGCCGAACAATCGGACAAAACTTTGAGAAAATAAGACTACGAGCAAGGAACCGAAGAAAGAAGCCTTATCTTAACCAAAAGAAGAGGCAAAAGTGTGTGGAGAGGGTTTTCGCAAACAAGAGTTAGACGCAAAAAACTGAGGTAAAGTCATTTGGAGCAATGAAACGAAGATCAACATCTTTGGAAGTGATGGCATCACGTTTGTGCGTCGTCAAACAGGTGAGGACATGTTACCTGATTGCACCACCGCCACTACGAAAGTATCCTGTCAGCGTTATTGTATAGTAAAGCATGACAAGGCATGGTGTCGGGACCTAGCAGTGTTAGAGGGCAACATTAATGCCAAAAATACCAAGAAGAGGTCTTAGACTTAAAATTGCTGTCTACTATTCGAGATTTGTGTAGCAGTGACAGCGGTGCATCTTGCAGCAGGATGGCACAAAGTGTAATACCGCTGGAATCAATCAGACCACATAGTAATGTCCTCCCTTGGCCAGGGAACAATCCTGACCTCAACCCAATTAAAAACTTGAGGTCAAGACTGAAAGTTTTGGTGTCAGTTGGAATCTCCAGTAAAAAGAGGGAGCCGCTGGAGATCATCACCCAATCGTGGTTTATAGTGATAACACCAGAATATCTCCTGTGTTTGGTGGACTTAATGCCACGCAGAAATCAAAAGGATATGCGACAAATATTGACACAAATTAGATACAATAATACATGTGAATGTGTCAAAAGTTTTCCATTTACAGCTATTGTTTTGATAATTAGTAATTTTAATTTCCTTTGCTCGTTTATTAAAATATTGAACATTAAGACAGTTTTATTGAAAAATTTACTTCAATAAAAACATAAACTTCAATTAAAATCAAAAGCTTAATGTAATATAACAAAATGTTCTAAATTGTCCCGAATCAATACTACTACTATATATACACAGTGCTAATACAAAGATCTCGGTCAAGGTAAATGCGCTGTAGAGATTGTGTTTGTGTGAATTGTGTATAATGTGGACGAACGTGTCGGTCCTAGTGATGTAGTGGTAACCAGACTTGCCTCCTAAACCCAAGATCGCGTGTTCAAACCCGGCCAGGATCGATGGATTTTTTCGGGGCGTAAAAATCCTAAGTATGACTTCCTTCGGAAGGGAAGTAAAGCCGTGGGTCCCGTGTCGTACATTTACGGCACCATAAATTACCTCAAGCCTGAAAGAAGAGGTCCCTGAGCAAAATTTGAATGGGACGCTGATGACCTGAGATGTTAAAGAGCGTTCGTAAATAAAGCAATTAAAAATGACGAACGCGATACGGAACTTCCCATGAATTGCATAACTAGTCAATGAACTAGATATGTCATACAGGACAGGACAAGTAAACTGCCGTACAATCTTTAGGAGATAAAAATTGAAATCGTGACCTAATAATATATTGGAGGATTAGAGAATCAAGAAGCTGCATCTTCAGCAAAGAATTACTTTCCTTCCTTCCGCCAAAAGGGGCACATACATTGAGAATACTAAGGTTGCTAAGATAAGGCTTAGCTTCTAAAATTTGCGGTCACGCGCATATGCGCGTATTGCAAGTGATCTTTAAGCAAAATATCAGTACTATGAGTAACAAAATCAGTATTAATTTCAGTATTTTATCACAAGTAGTATCACTAGAAAGTCTGAGATAGTGAGTCTGTCACTCACTACGTTCATGAATTTATCTGGAAAGCTCAGACCCTCGAGTGATAAATTTCCCTAAACTTGGCTTACAATATTGTAATAATTGTATATTTGCATTACAAATACTAAACCTTTTCAAATCATCTAGCAACAAACGAATATCGAATGTCAGTGATGCCAATAGAGAAGAGTCACTTACGAGTTTGGGACTATTTCATGAATAGAAGACTGCCACGGGTGGTCAAGGTCGTTAAGGCGCGGACTCTTGAACGGGAGATCTGGGGTTCGAATCCCACGAGGACCATCCTCCTTGACTGAGGTTTTTTTTTCCAGTTTTCCTCATTCCTCAGGAAATGCCTGGGAGGTACCCTAAACTTAGGCCTGGAACCTTTCCTTCCTTAAAAACATCCTTTCCAAATTGATCATTTCATCTCATGTATCATCAGTGTCCATTGTCTGTGGTACTTCAGTATAAAAAGGGCCGTTAAACATTATTTAAAAAATGAATAGAATAATGTGCCCCTAAACAATACTCATTATGAGTAAAATAAGAATGAAAGTAATATATATTTGAAATATCGTATTTATTAACATTTATGGTTGCACAGGAAGATAGTGTTACGTAATTTACAAAATGAGATAAGACGGTTTCGCTGAATACGCAAAAATTGCTTTAGTGAATACACATTAAGTTAGTTAAATTTACAATTTATAACTAGAAGATTCTTCCGGGCTTGGAATCCGTGGTCTGTTGGAGCCAAGGAGTCCAAATGTTTCATCCCCATCTGCGGAGGACATCTTCAGTGGCGCGGTCCGAGTCTTCTGGGCGAAGGTTCTGGCACGACTTATAACTTCTAGTTATAAGTCTGACTCCGGCCGTGAAACCTTCCGACTATTCAAATTTACAATTACTGAAAACACAGAAAAGTGGTTGATGCGTGTTCAGAAATTATATAGTGAAGGTATAGAGCTGGCTACAATCACAAGACAAATTCATATCGCGCGATAAAGCAGATTATATATATATATATATATATATATATATATATATATATATATGTTCAATTCATTGGGATATCCTGTTGTTATTGGTCAAAATTCAAACTTTTGTTTCGTTTCAACGAAGATGGCGTCACATGAGTGAAATAGTTTATATAACGAGTTATATGAACAAAGTTTACCTCTTGAAGAAGAGCAATATCAACATCCAGGAAATTAGGAGCCTTAGCAAAAAGTAGGAACTTTTCTGGAATTTGAGTGTTCTTAATATTCAATATATCGTAAATATTTTTTATGTATGTGACATAAAGAGAGGAAAAGTAAATACAAGAACAACTATAAGAAATACATTTTTGAGAGGAGAGTAATAAATTATTCTCCAATCGTGGACATCAGGAGGCGTGTCTTCTGATAAAGGCTCAGTACAACTTCCAGGTGACGTTCATACATTTCCTAGATTTTAGCATCTAAAGACGACGAGCCACCTTGTAATCGCGGATCTCGGGGTGAAATTCCTGCTTCATTATTTAGTAAAGCATTAGCATTAAAATCATTCAAAAGAGTCGTCATAGGTTGAGATCCTTCGAGTAATTTCTGTACCCAAGGCATTAATTTTTGTTTAATTGAATATTCTATATCACTAACTCTTAAAATTAAATAAAAGCATTCGTGTTTACAGTAATGAAATGGTACACCCTACCGACCTTTACCTAGTTATCTAGTATTTGTTTTTCAACTGCATTAATGTGTTCATTTTTTTTTGCAAACTATTGCATTGGAAACGGTCCCTTTTTAATCAACTCACAGGATATGCAATTAATGAATTTTGTTTTTACAACCCTCTTTCTCGGGCTAATGCCCCATTTTACTGCATGCATGTTCAATCTAGATTCTATAGGGTCACGAGGGACGAAAAAATTCTCTAAATGATATTTTTCCAAACTTTTCTCACATTTTGAAAATGCGGTTGCCAGATAATGCAAGTTAATTTTTATTAATACATTCCATTCCTCCAATGCCGTAGGAAGGAGATGAACGCATACAAAAGCCCGAAAATTCCTGCTTTTATGCGCAATGCTACGCGCTATTTTTGACTTACCACTAAGCATTATCCTCTACAGTTTTTTTCACTCTTCAAAATTCCTTTCTGTACAATTCTATTCCTTGTTCCATTGGTTAGGTACAATTCCATGCTCACTATTCAAACCTCATCAAACCTTCCCCCGTTGTTTTAAAATGAATCTGTCTAAATGGTTTGTTCCGCGAAAGTTCTACATTGTTCTCTGAGCTTTCATGCTTTCTTAATTATAAACCCACATTGTCTCTTTTGTAACTACTACAGCATTTAAATCCAATTAAAAGCCTTTTACCTTCAGTATTCCTCCCAACTTTTCGGTTTCCATTTCTCTTTAAAGCTTTTCATTAAACTCAAGTGAAGTTATATTCCACTAAACTTGAAGGTCAACATTCCAAATAATTCAGAGCTCCTGTAATAGCAATGTTAGTTTAGTTTAATCAAAGAATATGAAAAAAGTATGAATCGATACTTGGTAGAATAGTTGCTGCGATATTAATATCGAATTAAGTGTTCATGCAGTAACATATAATAGGGATAAAAAAAATAGTTCTGCTTTAAATGTTTTTTTCAGTCTTTACATCAAATATGTGCTGACAAAGTATAAACGACTCCTCAAAATTACACCGCCACGGGGGGCCGAGGTCGTTAAGGCGCGAACTCGTTAGCCGAACGTCTGGGGTTCGAATCCCAACAGGACCGTCCTCCCTGACTGGGGTTTTTTCCAGGTTTTCCTCAGTCCTCATAACTGGCAAATGTCGGGGAAGTACCCTAAACTTAGGCCTGGAACGTTTCCTTCCTTAAAAAATATCCTTCCCTATTTATCATTTCATTCCATGTATTATCAGTGTCCACCGCCTGTGGTGCCTCAGAAGTAAAAACACGCGTTAAACACTACTCTACCCAAAATTGCGGGCTACCACAATGAACAAAGCATAGGAATAATATTAGAAACAAAACATTGAATAAAAATTAAAAATGATAACGAATGCGTGCAAAGAAAACAGAAAATAAGAATGTATAAAAGAAAGGTGGATAGGAAAAGGAGAGCTTATTTAAACACTGTGCTATAAGAATTTTTGTTGGTTATTATACTAGTAGTAGAGAGGTGCAAACATAGATCCACGCAGAGCACCTACCTACCTACCTACCTACCTACCTACCTACCTACCTACCTACCTACCTACCTACCTACCTACCTACCTACCTACCTACCTACCTACCTACCTACCTACCTACCTACCTACCTACCTACCTACCTACCTACCTACCTACCTACCTACCTACCTACCTACCTACCTACCTACCTACCTACCTACCTACCTACCTACCTACCTACCTACCTACCTACCTACCTACCTACCTACCTACCTACCTACCTACCTACCTACCTACCTACCTACCTACCTACCTACCTACCTACCTACCTACCTACCTACCTACCTACCTACCTACCTACCTACCTACCTACCTACCTACCTACCTACCTACCTACCTACCTACCTACCTACCTACCTACCTACCTACCTACCTACCTACCTACCTACCTACCTACCTACCTACCTACCTACCTACCTACCTACCTACCTACCTACCTACCTACCTACCTACCTACCTACCTACCTACCTACCTACCTACCTACCTACCTACCTACCTACCTACCTACCTACCTACCTACCTACCTACCTACCTACCTACCTACCTACCTACCTACCTACCTACCTACCTACCTACCTACCTACCTACCTACCTACCTACCTACCTACCTACCTACCTACCTACCTACCTACCTACCTACCTACCTACCTACCTACCTACCTACCTACCTACCTACCTACCTACCTACCTACCTACCTACCTACCTACCTACCTACCTACCTACCTACCTACCTACCTACCTACCTACCTACCTACCTACCTTTTATCTTGTTTTTCTAGACTGAACCTTTTCCAGGTGGTGAAAAAGTGTAGGACTCAACCCATGAAGATACGATTTCTACAATTTAAAGTTTGTATTTCTACTTAAAATACGGTATCGAGGTGTTTCAGATATAAATTTATTCTTGATTCATGTTCTGAGATGGGCGCTTGTTGATATTTCGAAACCAATCGCGATTTTTACCCGCTAGTCAGAAAGGGCCTCACTGCGCACACATATACGGCCACTTTATGGTAACATTGTTCAAATTGACCCTTGGGCTAGTTTTGTAATGTTTTACTCTCGCTGACTTATCCCACTTTTCAACTACCGTACAGCCAGTTAAGGAGAGGCAAAATGTCGATCTCCAGGCCCGTCAGTCCTGTTAGACTTCCTGCGATTTCACCGTTGAAAGGAAGCAGATTTCCGCCCGTGTACGAGATTAAGAAGAACGGCACCAGCCGACTGATATTGATCGCTAAAAAGATCTTTGCAGACTATTCCGAAATGTGTATGTGATGCTGTAATGTCCCATGGGAATACCTTGAAGAGGGGCTATACGTTATTGTGTTAAATAATACACACATTTATAATATTAAATGTCAGAATACTTTCCTATATTCCTCATATATAAATATATACATTTTTGCAGTCATTTTATACAGTCTGAATGGTGTAAGTTTATCTTTCAGGGGGCTTATAATTACGTAGATACACTCGTCATTTACTTGACAGGTTTTGTCCCAGTATCAGCAAATTTGCAGTATTATAAAATCTGATTCCAAGTTAAATATACAGGTAGCGCATATAAATTGTTAATATCTCTAATATGAAACAGTATAATCAAATTCTGTATTTTGTTACAATTTTTGGAGGAAGGAAGGAGTCTCCATATAGCTGCATGAAGCAAGCTCATCAGGGTCTCTAGAGGGTGTGACAGGTCCTCACACTCACGCATGCCCAAGAGTAAATGTCATTAGATAATGTAAATAGTAATCATCATTAAATACATAGCTTGTAGTAACAAACAGGGTCATTTCATGTATTGCTAAAAATGTATTCATGGCTACCTGGACGTTTGACTCTATGACAATAGAGAAAAGGTTGCCTTTTGTCATGTTTTGTATTCATTATGCTAGTAATGGCTAGAGCGACTGGTCTCTCTGCTATAACAAAGCTAAATGCATGCAGGTGGCCAAACAATAGATCCTTTTTTATCTTAGTTGCTGAATATGTCTTAAAAATAGTTGAAGATAGAAGAGGAAACAGTTGTCCGCGATGACGTCGCTACATCGTATGATCATGAACTCTCCGATAAGATGCCAAAGAGGCGATGAATTTCAATTGAGCGTGTTTGGGAACTCAAGAGCACAACAACAGTGATGATATATTTCAAAGGCTCAGGAAGCCGTGGGCGCTATACTATGAACCCCGGGAGCTTTTGTAACCACGTGGCGACGTATCAGATTTCATATATAAGGAGAAACAACCTAGCAAAAGCACGTTTGTTGTACACTCATTTGTTCATATGTTTCGTACGTTCGTTCTCTGATGATCAACATCTGCTTAACAGGGGCAGTAGACGAGAGGCATCCAGATGCAAAATATGTCATCAAAGTCATAGAGATAAGGAATCAGGGGGCCAATAAATAGTGAAGTAGGATAAAACATTTCAATGTACTCAATGAAGCAAGTAGGACTCTTGATTCAACAACTACATCAATATCTGATATAAAAACCGCTTCAAAGGGCAGTTTTAGAATTTTAAACGGGACGATGGCATACCCTTTATATATTCTTATTGCTCTCAATAAGTTTGGAAGCTTTTGTTTAAGGCATTTTTCTGAAATAAAATATAGAGACGCCATAGGAATTTGAAGCAGTACTATAGAGTTAGGTAAATTACACCTTGTAAATCTTAAAAATCATGGAAAGAAGAATAAATTAACACTCGGCAGCTAGTTAGTTGCAAAGCTAAAATATTTAAATACGTTTAGCAGTTTTGGTTGTTTAGCTTTACAGACTCAAAAAAAATCATGGCCTGTTTGGATTAGACATAACTATAGGCGAATGAAGGAGAAACTATCGGCTTGGATCGGAATTATTCATTGAGCGATATAAAATATAAATACCACACATGGAATTGAAATGGCTACGGAAGCATGAAAATGCGAAGAACAGGAAGTTGAAGTCAAAGGTAATGATAAAACTGCCATCAATGTTCTTGTCGCTATAGCTGTAAATCCACAGATAATTTAATTGGCCACAGATCACGGGTATTAGCCTTACTTCGATGCAACCAATACTAAAGCAGGAGAAATGCCTTACTTAAAATACCTACGAGGGTGGGTCCTTAAGTTTCAGGCCTATTTTATAGGTATGATAAAGATGAAAAATTCATTTCACTTTTCAATATAGTTACCATTTATTCAAATACACTTCTCGCGTCTTTGAATTAACATTTCAATCCCCCTTCCAAAATTCTTGTCTGAAAAATGGACGTAAACAGCATCCATCACGTCTTCGTCACGCTTAAATTTCCTTCCTGGAATGTCCTTCTTGAGTTCTGAAAAGAGGAAATAGTCACTGGGAGCTAGATCTGTACTAGGGTGGATGGTCGATCCCCTTGAAGCCACATTTCTTCACAGTTTCCTTCCCAACAAGAGCTGTGTGCACAGGCGCGTTGTCGTGAATAAGGCGCACACCACATTCAGCTTTCCGCTTTTTCTCTTTGATGGAATCACGTAGTCTGTGCAGTAGGCCAGCATAGTACTCCCCATTTTCTGTGGTGTTCCTCTCCTTAAATTCAATGAAGAATATTCCTTCACAGTCTCAAACGATTGTGGCCATGATCATCTTGGTTAATTGGTTAATTGACTCTCTTTAGGACAAAGGATCATAGTAGAGGACCATAGTTTCATCTCCTGTAACAATGGATTGCAGAATTTCTCTCTCGTTGTCACGGCAGAGCTCCAAAAATTTCTGGTAACAAATGACTTGTTGCTGCTTTAGGACTGAGGAAAGAAGTCTAGGCGCTCATCTTGCACTAAAGGACTGTTGTTTTAGAAAGGCCTGTGCTGTTTCTGTAACTTTGAGCCGCCGGCCGGTCTTCCATAATTTCTGCTTCCACAAGAGCGATGTTTTCAGGAGTGAGCACCTCCAAGGGCCTATCTGCACGCTCTTCGTCTTCAATGCTTTCTCGACCCATTCGAAAAAGTTTAGCCCATTCTTTAACGGTAGAATATGAGGGGACGCTTCCCCATATACACCGTTCAATCGCCGTTCAATTTTATTTGGAGTTAGTCCTTCTTTTGTGAAGAACTTAATAAGAGCTCGATACTCCATTTTGAGCATGTCACAATTTTCCACATAGCCTTCTTTATGCAACTATATCTGAACAACTGAACGCAGCGGAGCGGAAGTTACAGCAGCAATTATTTACTTAACAGATAAGGTATGACATGAGATAAGGATTTTGTGAAGGTAATAATTCTTATCGGTGATGCCAGAAGCTTATGGACCTACAACATTTGATAATATGACGAATCAGTAAGTTGTTCAAACAGCAAATATGGCCCAAGTTAAAAATGTATCTCAAATACAGGGACTGGAAAGCAAACAATGGCAACACATTCGTCACGCTGCTGATGTACTTGTGTGGACGTTGCCGTTATTAGCATGTCTAGAGAAACCATGTTGTCAAAACCGCAGTATAATTTATTTTAATAATTATTAAACATCCAACTATGATGAAATAAAGTATGAGCTGGTCCAAACAGTATGTACCATAGGTAATCTTCAATTACAGAGTTAATAGTAGGTAGATATACCAAAGTATGTTGTCATATACACAGTGGTTGAAACACTGAAGACTACAGCTATCAAATGCTTACAAGGTTGGGATCTGATGAGCATGCAGTCCGTAAAGGTAGAATACACCATTCAAGACAGCAGCAAGTGCAACTTCTGTTCAGTCAATTTCTACTCTAAAGAGAAATATGAAAGCATGTTTAGAGACAACTGAAAAACACACTTCATAGCAAAGAATGTCCTTAAGACACTGCTGCAGATCATCTTTTGTAGATGGCTTACAAAGAGAATTGGAGTTCCATTATCTAATATAACCGGTAAGCACTTTTTTTCCTGATTTGTATACATTTTGAAAGATCTTAGAACGAATGACGAATTTGAGAACTGGCGTATAATTTCAATTTTTATTTTGCATGTTTACTCTATTTACATCTTGCAATAATGACAGCTAGTTTAGACAATGTTAAATTTTGTAGTTAAGTTCAGCTTTAATAATTAAGTAATTACTCCAGAATTTTACATGTATTAAAACAATTTACTCGAGAATTTACCTGCCCCTAATTATGAAGAAGAATCAACAGGTAGCTATTCTGTGGGAGGCCGGTCTTATACGCAATACACCTGCTATTGACTCTACTGGCCTGGCTGTTCATTAACAGCTAATTCTGATATGATTCTCCATTTCTTACTTTTCCTTTGCAAATTAAAAAATTGAGCTGGAAAGTCACATGTTAAATATGGCATAACTCTGGGACTCTAATGTGAAATTCCAAGGGCTATAATATCAATAAGAATAATCATAACAAACCAATATCACGCTAAAGTTATCAACTACTCGTATGACTCATGTTGGATAACTTAAGCGCTGTAAATGTTTTAAAAGATGACCCACTGGAGCAAGTGGCTGGGAAGGGATAGAATCAGTGGGCTATTTTGTCGAGATTTTTATTTTTCACTCTCTGCATTGCAAACACATACGTACATAAAATGTCCCAGGATTTGTCACTTTTCTTATTATATAAGAACATTAAATGGTTTTGCTTCTTTTCCTAGCACACGGGTCTATGTTTCTCAAGAAAGCAAAATGCATGTAGTGTTTTTATTTTCCTAGTCATGTTAAAGATCTCGGTATCTTCTCAATATAAAGAGACAGTTTGTTGTTACTACAGCTGTTTGTTTTACTTACTTTAGTCTCTAAGAAGATTATATTTGTGGCAGTTTGTCCTATGCCCTCTCTCTGAGTAGTGTTTAACGCCTGTTTTAACTACTGAGGCGACACAGGCGGTGACACTGATGATAAGTGAGATGAAATGATAAATTTCGGAGGGAGTTTTCTTTAAAGCAAGGAAGCATTTCAGGCCTACATTTTCCATTTATGAGGACTGAAGAAAACCTGGGAAAACCTCAGTCAGGGAGGAAAGTCCTGGTGGAATCGATCCCCAGACCTTCCGCTCTCGAGTACCTTAACGACCTCGGCCACCATTGCGGGTTCGTCATATACGCTAATTACTGCTGAGCTAAAGCTTCTATACAATAACCTCCACACGTTCTGATATGAAGTTTTATCTACATGAGCTGTAAATAAAGTAATGGTTATTTAAATATTTCTGAACTTACCGTAACAGGCATTTGATATAATCTACTGCATTGTCTTACACTGCTTTCCAAATAGATGGTGACCGTGGTGAAGTAGTTATTGTTGATGTGACGAGTGCCGCCTACAGCAGGTAGCAAAGAGGGAATGCCTATTGGTTCCTTGGTGAGGTTCTTTCAACCGCGGAAAGAAGATGAATCCTGCGGTCTCACGTCCAATACAATGAGTGTTCCAAGCACTTGGCGTTACCCGCAGGGCTGGAAATACTCACTGCTACAGCTGCTGCTGCTGCTCTGATGGTGGTAAGTGCTCTAGTGCCCGAGCGGCTAGCCAAACCCGAGCGACAGCGGAGAGAGCGGAACTTATCCACACGCACTTTACATTGTAAATATAAATAGGAACGGGTAAATAACTGTAATGAGGGCATTATTAGATGGGTGAAATATTGTACCTATGAGAAAAGGTTTCTTATTCCAATTAGCAACTAATTCATGTTTATACACATTAACCTTTAAATTCACATACTTCACTTTAGCTATGAACGGGAACAGGGCAAGACACATAGGCAACACAAAACGCCAGTGCATAATTAAAAATATATAGGCAAATACCGGAAACTCTACCTAGAACAATGGAGTTGGTGTACAGGGCGGTTGTGAGGTCAACTATGTCGTATGGGGCCGAAATTTGGGGGTGGAAAAACACCGAGGAACTTAATCAGGTACAATCACAGTTTCTAAAACGGTTACTTCAAGTAGGAAGGAGCACAGCAAATTGTGGGGTTCTTAAAGATTGTGGTATTTTTAACGAAAGTGTGAATTTAAAAATAAGAACAGTTAAGTACTGGTTAAAAATAATACTGGGAGATCACGCTTTTCTTCGAGCAGTTTGTTTAAGGGAGAAAATAAGGAAAAGGGGGTATATGGGATGGTCATAATAAATAAGGAAAGACTTAGACAAAATTAGACTAGGGTATATTTGTTTAAGGGGAGAGGACATTGCACGAAATAGTTGGAAAATACTTAGACGTTTGCGTCTATATATCTCGAAAAGACGTTTGCGAGATATAGATAGGCAAAATATTGAGTCTCAATGCGCAGAAAAGGTATCGCTTAACCTGCAGGCTCAAAAACATCCGGTGTGGTGGAGAAGGGATTATTTAGATATCTGTGGCAGAGAAGATAGAAGTGGTCTCGCATGGTTCAGATTAGGGGCTTGGAAAGGAAACAAAACAGTTAACGCTCTCAGGGAAAGAATTTGTCCATTGTGCGGAGAAAGCGATACTTGGAAGTATATTTTGACAGAATGCAGGGAAACGGAGATTTTAAGAAATGAGCATTTATCACCGCGATTTCTAAATTCCGATAGAAGTTTGAACATCTGCCGGGAAGTGTTGCTGCTTCCGAGATACACAATTTGGGAATATTTCTAGAGAAGACCCGACAAAGGAGATTAATGACTATAATGAAGAGAGCGGAGTTGGAGAGGATGTGAGTAAATGGTAGTGGGGCTCAAGAGTAAGGGTTCCATGTATGTTTTTGTATTTGTGTATAAAATTATTAATAGAAAACGTAAATATATCGAAGTATTTGTATATTTGTAATTTATGTATGTAGATATGTGTGTATGTATATTTTTGTATGGATTTATGTATATGTATATGTATGTATGTACGTATGTGTATGGCCCTTTTGTTGTTATAAGGACGATATTAGCATGTACGGCCTTAAGGCTCACACGACAGCTGTATTTATTTGAGTGTATTCCAAAACTTACAATAAAACGTCCATTACTAGTACTAAATTTGTCGGTCTATCTCGGGCAATTGCTAGAAACCTATGCACTCAGTGGTTTAGCGAGTAAAACATTGTAGTTGTGGAAAACCATTATTAGATGGGTGAAATATTGTAAAGGTGGGAAATGTGCTCTTATTCTAATTCGCAACTAATTCATATGCACACACACTAACTTAATGTGTCGGCTAGCCTCGGGCAAATCCTAGAAACCGATGGACCCAGTGGTTTAGCGAGTAAATCATTATAATTGTGATAAACTGCTCTTATTCCCATCTGCAACTAATTTACTAATTGTGGCAAATCTTTTTAACTCCGCCAGAAAAAAAAATGCGATGGTAGTATTTGAGCCTATTATTCTATCTTCCCAAGTATAGCATGATGCTCTAACCGCCTGAGCTATTGCACCGTTGACCATGAAGCGTTATTATTTGGTTAATAGCTGTTCCAATCCCTACCTTCAGCTCTCTCCACCGGTGCTCGGGCACAAGAGCACTTACCACCACCAGCAGCAGTTGAGTATTTTCAGCCCGGCGGGTAACGTCAAATGTTCCAAGACCACCCAAATGCTACCTGACCAATAATTGTGCACTGTATCTATCACGTGGCAATGAGCATGGCCAGATAGAATTGAGGGCCTGACGTTGGTAGGCCCAATCTGTTGACTCCTACCAGTTTGCATAAAACTCCTTGATCGATTGTAGCGAATCATTGTCATTTGCACGAGCCACCTGTATTTGTGTTTCAAGATTGCTGACTCAGGTTCAAAAGCATGCTTTAAACTTCATAATTCAATTACGTCTAGCGCTTTACCAAGTGCATTCGGCACTGAACACCTCAACACTGTTTCAAACTACAAATATGTGCATACTCGCCTAAGAAAATGTTGCAAAGTTATTTAACCAGCTTATAGCCAACAAGCTAGTGACAAGTGTTTCTTCACCATCGTCATTGCTACCACGTAGTAATTCACAAAACTAGGGGAAATAGTTAAATGTAGTTTATAGATGAAATATTTTATATTCTTTCGAATTATTGGAAATAACAATGGAAATTATTCAGGAATACTTTAGGGCCGTAGTGTTTCTTAACAACCCGGACTTAGCGGCAATGAAGCGGTTAACCATGTCCGTTTCTCACATAACAGACAACAGGATGGGTGCAGTCCCCAGAATTCTGTTTTAAATTTAGCTACACAAAGCATATTTTTAAAATTTTGCATCCTAGAGTAAAAGTATGTCTAGATGGTTGAATGACGTAATTGTTGGCCTTTGAAATTATTGGGCGTTTAGGGCAAGAATAAGAATAGACGGGTCAACCTCTCACAGGAAGGGATGTGGAGCTAATTTTGCCACTTCCGGTTTTTGCCCTGTTTAAAAAGGGCCGATAACGGCGACTCTAGAGAGAGAAGTTAGAAAGAGGGGCTAGAGAGGCCCTAGAGAAGCCACACACGGCACCGAGCCGAGAGAGAAGGGACAAGGTCCGGGACTTAGTCGACCTGCCTGGGGCCCCAGCCGATCCGCTGAAACACCAGCGCCCTCGCCGATTATTTGGCCTCAGCACAGAAGTTCTCTAAGGTAAAGAGGAAGCCGTTATAATAATTTGTATTACTAATCAAGCCCCCCTGAAGTATCATATAGGACTATAATGTCAATAAATAGTTTCAACAGCAGAGTAAAACACTTTTTTTTATAAAACTCCACCGTCATTCCCCTTTGTTCAAGCCAAACCTCGTGCTGCATATACCCGAACGGGCTTGCCGAGATTGGTCGTGACAACATTATAACAGTATTTACATAGTAGACCGCCACGGGTGGCAGAGGTCGTTAGGGCGCGGACTCGTGAGCGGGAGGTCTGGGGTTCGAATCCCGCCAGGACCGCTCTCCCTGAATGAGGTATTTTCAAGGTTTTCCTCAGTCCTCATAAATGGCAAATGCCGGAGAGGTACCCTAAACTTAGACCTGGAATGTTTCCTTCCTTAAAAATAAATTCTTTTGCAATATATCATTTCATTTATCATCGGTGACCATCGCCTGTGGTGTCTCAGTAGCAAAAACGGGCGTTAAACACTATTCATTCATTCTTACATAGTAGATCATTCTATTCATGTAATCGTTTCTCTCTTCTTTCTGCCTACTCTAACAGGGCAATCAATTCTTTCTTACTCCATATCTAACACCATCATTCCAACTATTTTCCATTTATACATTTTTTTTATTTATTTATTTATGGACGCTCTTTAACATCTCAGGTCATCAGCGTCCCATTCAACTCTGGGCGTGAAACGGCCGACAAATTTTGCTCAGAGACCTCTTCTTTCAGGCTTGAGGTTTTTCTTCGTGCCGTAAATGTACGACACGGGACCGACGGCTTTACTTCCCTTCCGAAGGAAGCCATACTTAGTATTTTTACGCCCCGAAAAAATCCATCGGTCCTGGCCGGGTTCGAACCCGCGATCTTTTATACATTTGGAGTTTGTTTGTTTACAATTGTGTTGTAGACTAAGGGAATGCGTAAATGTTCTGAAAATAAAACTAACTAGAAGTAGAAGTGGAAGTAGAAGAAGAAGAAGAAGAAGAAGAAGAAGAAGAAGAAGAAGAAGGAGAAGGTCCAAAAGTGTTACGCTAGAAAAATTGTTGTCTAGTGTATTAAGAATAATTAAAGTAATTCTTAAGTAGTAAAGAATGATGAAATCGAAATAATATGAGTACTATTCAAGTGGCATTATTTCAATTTAGTTTCGAGTTTCTGTCGTATCCTTTTCCCATTCGTATATTTACAAAATAAGTAGTACTTGAAGTAATTTATTCCTTTTCCTACAGTGCTTTATATTTTAAGGATGAAGAAAAAAGGATGTGTGATGGTATACGGCAACAAGATATTCAGCTTAGCAACAAGTGATATCAGCACGGATGACCGAGGTTGCTAAGGAACGGCTACTGAATGGAAGGTTGATTTGTTCACGATGACCGCCCACGAAGAACATCAAAAGACGCAAAGGGAAAAATTGAAAATAGAAGGAAATGGATCAATATGAAAAGAAACGTCTTGAAAGAAATATTATAAATGTAAAAGGATTTCTGGAAATGTACAAGAAAGTAATGAATCGTGGTTCACACAGCAAGATGATGGCTTTGAAAGCATGAAGTACTCAATTATAAAACCAATCATAATATGCATAAAAAACAACAAATTCTTTGTTCAAACAACAAATTCTTTGAGCTCTGCAACGTAAAAATACCAGTATATATCTACGAAAAGTTAGGTATTTGGCATATATGACAAGGAATTGAGTTATTTCTCGCCAACTAAAAAAACAAAAGAATTTCTAGGCTTATTATTGGCTATGTAAAGTTTAATTATTAGTATTTTGTACATAAAGAACAATATCGTTCTGCTGAAATAAGGAACATAATGAACATATGAAGCGATCTGCTATTAATTAGAAATATCCTTAACAAAACGAAATATTCTATACTCGTCAGCTTATAGAACACACAAGCGTACTCACAATTTATAGCTTTGCATAGAAACGTCTGATAGTGTCTGAATACAAACAAGTACTACAAAATATGCCAAATTTGTTGTAAATATATCTAATTGTATCTTAATGTCTAGCGGAAGGAAACCTAATGCATTCCTGTATAAATATTTTCAATGTAAATTTCACAGGTATTCATACAGATTTTGTACCGCCATTGGTGGACGGGGTCGTTAAAGCGCGAACTCGTGAGCCGGAGGTCTGGGGTTCGAATCCCACCAGGACCGTTTCCCTAACTGAGGTTTTTCCCAGGCTTTCCCCAGTCCTCATGAATGGCAAATGCTGGGGAGGTACCCTAAACTTAGGCCTGGAACGATTCCTTCCTTAAAAGTAAATGCTTTCCCAATATTTCATTTCATGTATCATGAATAACCACCGCCTGTGGTGCCTCAGTAGTAAAAACGGGCGTTAAACACCATTAAAAATGCTGATTTTAATAAAACCGCAGAGGAATTAAATGTGTTCCCTGCAGTTTTTGCTTTCCTCCCAAACAAAGAAAAATAAATGCGCATTAGATCTTTGACAAGGTACCAAAGTGGAATTCAGCGATAGTAAACCTACCTTTCGAAGTTGGAAAGGGATCTATCATTCTTTTATGTGAAAATCTATTTGTACTATAAATGCTCTAAAGGCCAGTCTCAAAAATCAGAATCTAGCCATCACTGCTTTGACGTTCCTAAAGTATGCGGGTGTTGAAGAAAGATGGACAGCTTTCCTAAACCCCAAATGTAAAGTATTTTAGTGTTCTTTACAAAGCGTGACTGCAAAACGAACCTATTTCTGAGAAAATTTAGTTTTGCTACCAAAGACGACATCGAACCAACAAAACAGGGAACTGGAATAATAAAATAAATGTATAACTTGGGAAACCACATATAAAGTTTCAAGGTCTTCCACATAGCCTCGCGAGTCAAGCAGAAGACATCAGCATAAAGCATATGCACAAAGAGATTAATCTAAAAGGCAGGAGACACAGAAGCGTGAATTAAAACAGAGGAAAGGACTGCAAAGTGCATACGAAAAGATGAAGAGATTGCTGACTTCAAAGTACGTGTATGGGCTTCAGCCATACGTCTAAAAATGTACTTTCACACTTGAAAGTTCCCATAATATATTGCAGTGTATTAGATGACGCCTCATAAACAATTAAGACACTGGCTCTTAGTACCAGCATTATAACTTTTATGTACATACCGAGGGTGCCAAAAAATTTGTACACACTTTCACAGTAGATATATATTTAATGATTTCAAAGTTGAACCGAAAAACAAACAGTAATATGTAGGATGATGTTCTGTAAACAGATGTGACTCACATACATTATGACAGCGTTGTTACGTGACAGGTAAATCAACAATGAACAAATGAGGCCAAGATTATCGTATGATGTTCTGTAAACAAATGTGACTCACATTACGTTATGCTACCGTTGCTACAATAATATGGAGCCAAGATTATCGTTTGAACAGCGGAAAGTATTTTTGAAGTGATATGGCGATAATGTTGTTGAAGTGCAAAGGCAATGGTGACGTGTGTACAGAACAGTTCTCCGGATCTAACTCCGTTAGACTTCTACCTATGGGGAACTTTGAAGGATGCTGTTTACCGTAGAAAACCAGCTACACTGACAGCACTTCGGGAACAAATTGAAACCGCAAAGGACACTTTTCAGAGTTAAGACTATTAGAAACACCATTTATTTTTCTCGTGAGAAAAGTCGTGTTGCCCAAAATCATCTGTACTGAAAGATGTGTTTAGGGACCATTGGGTTATATTGAGTTGGATTTATATGGGCAGAAGATAATTTTTAGTACTTCAACCTGGCTCAGCTGCGGGACGTTTGTGCCTATGCCACTGAGGCACGTCCGGAAGGAAAGTATACGCAGGTGAGGCCCATTATTTCTACATAGAACACCCCGGCGAAGGCAGAGCCCGCTCCAAGCAGTTTGAGGGTTTTAAGAGAACCGCACTAGGGCTGAAAACTTTCCAAAGCGCAAAACATCGCCACTTCGCTTTTTAACAGAATTAGGGCAGGAAAAAATCGTGAAAAGGAAATATTTATCCCAGCATTGCCTCAGAGATCAGGAAAATGCACGGAAATCTCAAGGACAGAAGGAATTTTCACTTGGAAACTTCTGATTGCAATTCCCAAGCGTTATTACTTGAGCCACTGCGCTCGGTGTTCAAAATTAGTGTGCGGAATAAATTCACTTCAATAGCTAACATAAAAAAAAATTGCTTCTCATGTTTTTAAACTTCATAGTGAAAAGTGAAAAAAAAAAAAAAAAATAGGTTGCTTAAAATATTTTTTGCTCAAAAGTATCTTCTGGTAATAAACGATCAATAGAACAAAATATAACTTTAAATAAGAATGTACGAAAATCGTATATTTAGATAAACTCTAAAATTAACTATAAAAAATTCTGCTATGCACGGGTACAGTGCTCAAGACTACAGGAAATACTGACGTCATAGACAACCCAACTTCCTGGTAATGGTTCTGGTTAAGCCAGTGGCTTTGTAAGGCTTAGCTAGACCGCACTTGTCAGCCGTAGTTCCATACTATACTTGAAAGAAACATCCGACATTCAAGCACTACGTTAGCTCTGAAACATAAGGCGAGTGTTGATCATACCGTCTCTTGTTTTTAATTTAAGGAACAAAACATCAAGGTATGGAAATTGTTGTTTATAATTTATTAGTTTATTAAGTAAAAGTATAAAAGTTTGGCCGTGTTATCATCTACCACCATTCATTTGTCACAATAGCTCTTACTGACTATTAAAAACAAAACTGAACCTGTAACATATATTTTATTTGTAGGTATATTATAAGTTTCCAGAATTTAAATTTTAGAAATCAATTTAAACTAGTTTACTGGGTATAGGTACTATATTTCTCCTTTTACTATGGAACTTTTATCTATTTTTACAATATATAAATAGCCGTCAAAAATAAATTAATTTCCAAGACATAAATAAAATATACAGACGTTTATAGGCCCCCCTTTCATATCATCCAAAGTGATTCGTGATATTGTTCTTTCGTTATAAAATATGAAGTATGATAAATTTTATGTTGGAAAATTTGACGTTACAGTTCTTGATTTATTCATTGTGCATTTGGATTTACACCCGGTGGCAGTGGAGAAATAACGAAATAGCAACATTTAATCTTCTACTTACAATTATGCATGTAAATATACTTAAATACATTTACCGCCACGGTCGTTAACGAGCGGACTCGTGAGCGGAAGGTCTGGGGTTCGAATCCCGCCAGGATCATGCTCCCTGACTGAGTTTTTTCTAGGTTTTCCTCACTCCTCATAAATGGCAAATGCCGGCGAGGTATCCTAAACTTAGGCCTGGAACGTTGCCTTCCTTAAAAAAATCCTTTCCCAATATATCATTTCATGTATCATCAGTGTCCACCGCCTGTGGTGCCTCAGTAGTAAACACGGGCGTTAAACATTATTAAAAATATATTTAAAGCTAATTACATTACCCTAGATTTATTATACACATATCAAATATTAATTCATAGCAACCTAATTACGTTGAAATTTTCTAAATGTCTTAGGACCCTCACTTGTGCAGCTCTTGTAGTTTCCTTTATTTATTTAGTCTTTGTTACACATAAAATATATATTATATATAATCAATTGAATTTTTATTGATTTATTTATGGACACTCTTTAACATCTCAGGTCATCAGCGTCCCATTCAACTCAGGGAGTGAAACGGCCGACTAATTTTGCTCAGAGGCCGCTCTTTCAGGCTTGAGGTTCTTTTTCGTGCCGCAAATGTACGACACGGGACCCACGGCTTTACTTCTCTTCCGAAGGAAGCTACAATACTTAGGATTTTTAGGGTGAAAAAATCCATCGGTCCTGGCTGGGTTCGCGGGTTCGAACCCGCGATCTTGGGTTTAGGGGGCAACTATGGTAACCACTACACCACCAGGACTGACCTTGAATTTAATAACTAATGGTGCTAATGATGCATTATTTACTCCATTTCTTGTTAGTCATAGAATGTCACTTGATATATCAGAAAATCCCGTTTGGTGGTCCAAAACATGGCGTTTTCTGTTACCTGAAGTCATGTTCAGCAAACGGAGCGAGTATTAACGCTACGATAAGAGTGTTAACAATTTGTCTATCCAAGTGAAGCATCCTCTTGCGATAAACAGCTCCACCGCAACCTTCCGGTGTAGGCATGTGCGTAGGGAATATTCCTGTAACGTAGAGTCAGTTTCCGTAGACACAGAAATACCTAGCCAATAGCAGTTTTGCACACAAATTGTTCTTCGTGTTGTTTTAATCAAAGTTTAGTTAACTTTCCCCCAATCAATGAACCTGTGTTCTGAAAGTGATAACGGATGTGGGTAACAAATGCGAATGTCATTTGTTTTTTAACTTCGAAGCAAAGGCGAGCAGTTTCTTTTCCACTTTCTCTTTGTGTACAGATCAATATGGAAGCACGAATTTAAATAGCAATAATATTGTAATGTACTAATCAATAGAGTTAATTGATCTTCAGTCATTTTAAAATGTTTATGTGTGTTAACAACAAATCTTGATTAAACCAAGATCGCGGATTCAAATCCGGCCAGGATCGATGGATTTTTTCAACGTAAAAACCTAAATGTGACTTCCTTCGGAAGGAAAGTAAAGGCATGGGTCCCGTGTCGTACATCTACGGCACGATAAAGAACCTCAAGCACGAAAAAGAGGCATCTGAGCAAAATTTATCGGCCGTTTCACGCCCTGAATTGAATGGGACGCTAATGATCTGAGATGTTAAAGAGCGTCCGTAAATAAATCAAATCAAATTAAAATGATTCAAGTTATATACAAACTCATTACTTAAAATAAATGCATAAACACACACACATACAAGGTAAATTCACATTCATTCCCCAGACTCTGGACATAACGATGAACTTTCTTAATCAAAGAAAATTTCATGTTTCAGCCGGAAATCGAAACCGCGGCCCTAAGCACAGGAAACAGATTATATAGTTGTTGCAAGATCAGTCTTTAACGCCAGAACCACTCTCAGAGTAGGTTTGAATGTGCTGTATTTTATTCTATTCGCGCATTTACATCCGTAGAAAAAATGCGAATCTTTAACATGCAGGAAGTATTTTACAGTACACAAGGTGAATTTCAAGGCCCTCTACATTAATTAAATTGTTCAAAAAATTAGAGAAACACATGTTTAAATAAGAGCCCCAAAATAAATACTGATACAATAATTGTTGGCAGTCAGATGTTTTGTTATTAAATATAGTTTAAAATGGAATAAAGAGATTCTAGGATTTGTTGGTTTTTCACTGAATAAATTAGTGAAGTTTCAAGAACTGTTGAAACCAAAGTGAGCACTCATTTACATATTTTGAAAACAGGTTTTAAAAGCAATCTATTGTAAGAAGTTGTTATGTTGTGTTCTCTGAGGCTAATACAGAGCAATGAGACATCTGAATGAAACTTCAGTAGCACAAGCAGTTGCTTGGATTGAAGATGGCCACTCCATTCGCTTTGCCTCCAGGATTCTTCATGTTAGCCTTTCTGTCATCCATAGGGTTTGACAAGAAGAAGATAACAAGGATACAGGATAGATATCTTGTCCTATCAGCTTTGTGCAGGTGCAAATCTACAGCCAGAGATTTACAAAATGATTTTTAGTAGTGTTTTACTCCTGTTTTTACTACTGAGGCACCACAAGCGGTGGACACTGATGATACATGAGATGAAATGATATACTGTGAAAGGATAAAGGAAGGAAACGTTCCAGGTCTAAGTTTAGGTACCTCCCCGGCATTTACCAGTTATGAAGACTGAGGAAAACCTGAAAAAAAAAAACAGTCAGGGAGGACGATTCTGGTGGGATTCGAACCCCAGACCTCCCGCTCACGAGTCAGTACCTTAACGACCTCGGCCACCCGTGGCGGTCTACAAAATGATATACGAACAACAACTGGAGTGGTGATTTCTGATCAGACAGCAAGAAACAGAGTGAGAAATGCAGAGTTGAGATCTGGAATCCCCTTTCAAGCCCCTTGTTTGACACTTCAGCACAAGGAAGCCTGGCTGAGATTTGCTCAGAATTATCTCAACTGGTAGCTCCGCAAATGGAAGCCTGCCCTCTTCACAGATGAGTCAAGATTTCATTTGACGGGTTGCAGTGGTTATACATAAGTATGGAGACGTCGCGGTGAACAGCTGCCATTATTGAACATGACAGATTTGGAGACGGTTCGATTACGGTTTGGGCTGGCATTACTACTGAGTCTCGAACAGAGTTCCTTGTTGTCCCACAGCGCATGAATGTTGGTGTTTACATTAGTGACACCCTTCAACATGTCGGCTAATTTTCATCTAATGCATGATAATGCCAAATCTCATACAGCACGGAATACCAAAGATGTCCTGCAAAAATGTCAAATTTGGTGATGGAGTGGCCTGCATGCAGTGCTGACCTCAAAACAGCTGAGCATCTATGGGATAAACTGGTAAAATTTGTTCGCGAACTTCCTGGTGTCAGAGAATTTTGGAGAACTCGCAAATGCACTCACTGAAGAATGGGAGAGAATCCCGCAAATCTTTATTTGGAAGCTGGTGCGAAGCATGCCACGTGGGTGTCATGAAGTGATCACAGCTCACGGATGACATACAAGGTACTGGGTGTTGAAATAACCATGGAAACATTGATTACTAAGCAATGTAATCATTATTTCCACTTTATTTTCTGTATCAATTAATAATTTGTTGGTATTTCTAATCCTGGGAAATAAAATCTTGTTATATTATTCATTCTATTTTTACACAATTCTTCAATCTATAATTATACACCGACAAATGTTAAATTGCTCAATATTTACTTTGGGGCTTTGATTTATTCATGTGTTCCTCTAATTTTTGAGCAGTATATCAGTATATCACTCATGGTGTGAATTCTGTGCCCTTATATTTCGTTAGGTAATTAACTTACAAAGTTCTTAAAATATTACTCTCAAATAATTTGTAAACCGCTTAAGCTCTGTACCTCTTGACCTGACACGATTAAAATGTACTAATGTTTGTTAACAATAGCCATATGAACATCTGCAGCATCAAATACATTCATAAATCAGAAAATTTCTCCAAAACATTAAATTTTATTTTATCTATATGGAAAATAGAATGAATAATCATAGTTTTTAATCAAATAGCAAAACTTTCGTCGGTTTTTCATCTCACCGGATGCTTTCAATTGTGATAATTACTTCATTCTAGGAGTTATAAACCTAGGTGAAAATATTTATATTTCATTAATTGGTGACATATTCTAAAATCAGGAAATTGTGCCTTTAATGTTATCCCCCCATATCTTCATTACTTACAAGTGTACCTAAGTCTCAATGCAACTTCTTGTGTCCTCAGCCCTTGATGGTAATGACTGCAAACTGTTTGATATTAGTTATCTCCATTTCTTATTTTAAAATGTTAACAAATTGTCATATCTTTAATTTTTATTATAACCTTTCATTTGTACTTAATTTTTTTTAATTTCTTTTCAAGAAATTTGTATGTACCTGCATTTAAAGAATGGTTATTTTTTATGTTCATGACCTAAATACGAGTATTATCAAAAGTTGCAGAGTATAAATGTTCAAAAATGGTATCTTGTAAATATTTATATTTCTATAGGAGATGTCTATTAACTCAATTCTACTGGTGTGAAGTGTTTTCCCCCTTACATACATTTAGTGACCATACTATTATACAATCACCATGTGTATCCAAGCCAGAGACGATAAGTTGTTGGTTTGGTTTATTTATGGATGCTCTTTTGCAACTCAGGTCATCAACGACCCATTCAATTTAGGGCGTGAAACGGCCGATAAATTTTGCTCAGAGACCTCTTCTGCAGGCTTGAGGTTCTTTGTACGACAGGAGACCCACAGCTTTACTCCCCTTCCGAAGGAAGTCATACTTAGGATTTTTATGCCCGAAAAAGTCCATCAATCTTGGCCGGGCTTGAACCCGCGATCTTGGGTTTAGGAGACAAGTATGGTAACCACTACACCACCAGGACCGACTGAGGAGACGATAAGAGCTGGCCTTCGAGAGTCGAGTTTGACAAGCATACTGCCAGTTCTGAACGTACGAACATTAATCTTTGTTTGGTTGCGAACATAATCCCAAAGTTCAAGAAAGGTGAAAGGTGCTATAAAAAGGCATATGATATAATCATGCCAGTTTAGGCTACGTCTATCACCACCGTTGGATTAAGGTTGTCAAGTATAAAAAATATGCATGCAATTAAACAATATACCAAAAAGATGAATTAATTGAAAACACAATAGTAAAATGTTGCAGAATTTGGCAACTACTGGGAAAAATAAAAAAATATTTGTTAATTTTTTGTAGGTTACAGCTAGTCTGACTGAAAACATTGAACATATATTTCAAAATATTCATAATTATTTTAGAACATAGGAACGAAAGCTTCAGCACTGAAAGACCCCATTTAACCCTTTAAGTTACATTGAAATGGGATGCATAAATTAATTATCATATACTTTTTCCAGTGCTCTGGTGCCATGCACAGTACTTGTCTGACATTTTGTTTTTATCACAGATCGCTCAGCATATCAAATATCGCAGCGCATTTACACAGCGCCTGTGATGCTTCAACAGTAAAAACGGGCTTTAAACACTATTTAAAAAAAGAGTGCAATAGTGCATTATTATTTTCAGGTGGTTAGAGAGCTTCACCACATTTTTACGTCCGAGGTTGTTATTTAGTACAATTTGCATTTTAATGAAAATTACACTATACACCAACATTCAAAATTGCATGTTCTACTATTTCCATGGCTTCCTAATGAAGTTTCCAGTTTTCGGTACTACGCAGAAACAAACGAAGTAGATGTTGCTTGTAGCATTATACACGAGAGAGAAATTTCAAGTTTTTCGTTGACAATATCAATTTGTTTACTTCCGGAGCAAATCTCAGTCTCTATCAGTCCTTACAATGCAAAGAAACATTGTTGAAACAATACTGCATGATGGAAACGAAATCAGCCCTGATTGGTGGACATAAACAAGTTCGCTCGCGCATGCGTCTGTACAAGGGGACGAGCAAATTACGTCAGTTCGCCTGTGGTGTACATGCCAAACGAAGTTGATTCGTCAAGAGCAGTATTCTGCTTGAAGTTTTGCTTTCGTTTGTACAAATCCGGCATGAAAACTTACAGCAGTCATATGGGAATGATGTTCTACCACAATCCACAGCACTTCGACCGTGTGTTTCAGCAACAGCAGTAAACGAAACCATGATTAAGACAGCTGATGTCATTGTTCGTGAATACCGACGAATAACAATTGATAGATATACAGAGGTATTTTTATAAGATGACATAACAAGAATCCAAGCAATTTTTAATCAATGTTGATTCATGCGTAATAAGGTTGCAATACTTCTGTAAGAAACATTTAAATTCCGCGCCAAATATGGTTTCTGCAACGATTGCAGTGCACATATTTAAAACATCCGTCACGCAGGAACTGTGTCAACTAACCGAATGCCTCACCTATTAGATTAACTTTAAAAGAGAATATACAATGCAAATTAGCAAATTATGGCCTTATTAATTAATGAAATGAAATACGTTATAGCACTATCGCAAGGTATTAGGGGAACAAAATTAGATTTATTGCAATCTATAATTATCAGAAACGAGAAACCACATTTTTAAAATTATTATTATTATTATTATTATTATTATTGTGTTGAGACTAAACCAAAGAACTAATGGTATACTATTAATAAAATGAAATATATGAACACTGATAGACACAGCTATACTGTGTGGTTATTTTTAAACGTTTTAAATGTAGCCACGTTTATGAAATGAGTCTTAATATCATCTTTACATTCACTAAAATAGAGAAAAATAACAGAAAGTTTCAAGTTATATTGAATATTTAAGAAGCTGGTGTGCATATGTTTTAATAAAACAAAAACATGTTACTATTTAAAAACAATATAATTATACTAAGAAAACATACATAGTCATCAACAAACAATCGAAAGTTCCATCGATTTTCATTGGCTTTGAAATTAAATTTATTGTTATTGCATTAAAAACATGTAGGGGAAAACGTTTTCTGAAGGTTATTATAGAGCGCTCTTACATACAAATATAATTCTCAAACACATACTAGATTAATATTTCACATTTTCTACCTAACAATACATTTGTTAAAAATAAAATATATACATCGTTATAAATACAGTTTATATGCTGTATTAATTTGTTCTTTTATTTAAAACAATATTAAACGAAAGAGCGATTTTTAAATTTGGTTTTCAAGTGTATCACTACTCCTAAAGGTCGGGTTTCCCCCAGAAACTATTTTTCGTATTTGATTAAAATGGTATATGGCAAGTTTAGTTGTTAAAAACAAATACTGGGGCTGCTAGATAGATTTTGAAAATTTTAACCTTCCCTCCCAATGGCCCAATTTCCCTGATTTTAAGAAACTTCATTTTTTATGTTATTTAAATATACGTAGTTTCGTTGCAATAAAAAAAACAAATGGTAATACCACTAGAACAATTTATGAATTTTGGGTACCCCCTCGCTAATAGTCCCGATTTTACTAATTATTTAGACACTTTTTTTTTATTTAAATGGTATATACCGAGTTTATTTGTGAACAAACAAATAGGGGCTGCTAGAGTGATTTTTA
Organism: Metallyticus violacea; assembly: GCA_030762175.1. Lineage (NCBI taxonomy): Eukaryota > Metazoa > Arthropoda > Insecta > Mantodea > Metallyticidae > Metallyticus > Metallyticus violacea. The sequence goes on along the minus strand of CM060845.1, from coordinate 107,385,383 downwards.
AAGTTTGAGCTTCAGGTTAACCCCCAATTCCAATGAACCGATTTATCTGTTTTCAAAAACTATATTTTTTATTTTATTCCAATGGCATATACGGAGTTTCGTTGCCAAAAACGAATATTAATGCCGCTAGAACAATTTATAAATTTTGGATTTCAAGTAACCCCCCCCCTCCTAATAGTCCGATTTCACTGATTTTTCGAAAAAAATTTCCTACCTTATTTCATTGGCATATACAGTTTCCTTTTAAAAAATTAGTTTGCAACCACTAGAGAGATTTTAAAGTTTAATTTTATCCCCACTTTTTCCATCGATACCCCCACTCCTAATGGTCCGATTGCCACGGTTTTTTTATTTATCAATTTATTTTGAAAAATTCTAGCCAGTTTCGTTGAGAAAAAGTAAAAATTGCGGACGCTAAAGAGATTTTTCAACTTTTAAACAAATTTTCTTTTGGTTAACACCTACCCCCAATGATCCAATTTTGCTGGTTAACGAGCTCGACAAATCCTTTGCTAATTGATAGCTATGTGCCGAGTTTCGCTATAAAAAAAATTACGACCGGTAGGTAGAGTCTTTTTTTTTTAATTCGTTTAACGGCCATTTTTGCTACTGAGGCACCACAAGCAATGGACACTGATAAGTGGCTCCCGGCATTTGCCATTTATGAGGACTGAGCAAAACCTGGAAAAAACCTCAGTCAGAGAGGACAGTCCTGGCAGGATTCGAACCCCAGACCTCCCGCTCACGAGTCCGCGCCTAACAACCTTGACCACCAGTGGCGGTTGTAATTTCGTTGTGAATACAACGACAATGAGTATTAAAAGATGTTCATGTACGCTGTATGGTGTGAAATATGTAATAATATACGGAATGTTTACTAAATGGTCAAATAAAATGTGCTGCAAACATTTCCATCTGTGTATTTCGTCAGCATTTAAAATGTATTCATGCATAAAGTAGTATTAAAATGTGAAATTAGTAATTTCATAAATTCTAAGCCCTAGTTATTAAGTACACTTAAAATAAAAGTATCATTTCAACACAAAAGAAGGAAACAAGTAAATCTATTAACCTCACATGACAAACATAGCTCTCTAGGCTGGTTTTAAAACGTTCTTACAAGGCGGTAACATCCAGCAGAGAAAAGGCAATGGAATGACTATAAACGTGTTCTGTAACGAGGAATGGAAGGAGGATTTCACGGAGAAACTGAAAGCGTACAGATTATTTGGAGCGGAAATATGCAGCGTTTTAAACAGAAGTGACGGAAAGTGTCTGTTCGTTCCTTCAGACAGATCCATGAAACTAATTCGTGGAAGGGAGCCGCTCGGCTGTATAGATGAATTTAATCTAAACATCGTGAACATGCTGTAATCTTTCAGCTATCAAAATAATATATCAAAAGCGTTTGAAAAATAATACATCATACTGTGTGCGGAATAATCTCGTTCCTTGCCTTGTTGAATGCATCCCAAAATTCCACCTTTTATCACTTTGCCCAGTAATGCCAATATTTGTACTGCTACATTAAATAACACTTCTGTTTAAACTTGTATTAATATTAAATGCATTAAATAGATAATCTAATGCTCTTTCTAGGAGTAACTTCAATCCAAATGTATACGCATGCATTAAAAGCATTTCAAGTAGTTGTTAATTTTATTTATGATATCGTCAGTATTGAAAATACCGTAAATTTGAAAATGTGAAACATAATGTAATTCCTGAAATTGATAATTTTTTTTAAGTTATTAATATAGACTATAAAGAAAACACCGCCTTAATAAACTAATCGTTGCTGAATTTCAAACGAATTGTCACTTAAAACACACATTGTTAATGATTGTATATTTTTGGATTTGATTATTATTTACGGACGCTCTTTAACATCGAGGTCATCAGCGTCCTATTCAAATTAGGGCGTGAAACGGCTGATAAATTTTGCTCAGAGATCTCTTTTTTCAGGCTTGAGGTTTCTTTATCGTGCCGTAAATGTACGACATGGGACCCAGGGCTTTACTACCCTTTCGAAGAAAGCCATACTTAGGATTTTTACGTCCGAAAAAATCCTGCCGGATTTGAACCCGCGATCTTGGGTTTAGAAGGCAAGTGTGGCTAGTGATTGTAGAAAAAGGAATCCAACCTAGAGAAATCACAATTTGAAAGAGATTCAGATGTTGTAGTTTACATAATAAGAGAGCTTGCCTTTCATGCAGTCAATTTTTCTTTAACACATCCTTTACCGCCACGGGTGGCCGAGGTCTTATGGCATGGACTCGTGAGCGGGAGGTCTGCGGTTCGAATCCCGCCAGGACCGTCCTCCCTGACTGGGGTTTTTTCCAGGTTTTCCTCAGTCTTCATAACTGGCAAATGCCGGGGAGGTACCTAAACTTAGGCCTGGAACGCTTCCTTCCTTAAAAAAAAAAAAAAATCCTTTCCCAATATATCATTTCATTTCATGTATCACCAGTGTCCACCGCCTGTGGTGCCTCAGTAGTAAAAACGGGCGTTAAACACTACTACTCTTTAACACATCCTTTACGTATATTTTCCCTTCTACAACTTTCAAAGGCGTACTCCAACTATTTCTAAATCCTGATTTGAAATTCACTCCTTGTTTGGTAGTATATCATATATGAATAAGCAACGTATTCAGAAATTTCTGGTAGCGCAATTAGAATAATGATAGGTTTAAAATTCTGTTTGAATTTTACTGTTTTCTGTTTATAAGGTAGGTAAGTTTATCCATAGTTAAGAGAGTCAGGCCTTTGCTTTATAATATTGTAAACTAATCAGAATTTTGTGTTTCTAATACTATGATTGCAACATAAAGCCAAGCTTCACCACTAATACTACTACCAGTCGGTCCTGGTGGTGTATTGGTAACCATACTTGCCTAAACTCGAGATCGCGGGTTCGATCCCGACCAGGACCGGTGGATTTTTTGGGGCGTAAAAATTCTAAGTATGGCTCCCTTCGGAAGTAAAGTAAAGTCTTGGGTCCCATGTCGTACATTTACGTCACGATAAAGAACCTCAAGCCTGAAAAAAAGAGGCCTCTGGGCAAAATTTGTCGGTCGTTTCACGCCCTGATTTGAATGGGACGATGATGACCTGAGATGTTAAAGAGCGTCCGTAAATAAACCAAATAAAAACAACAACCATTACCACTACCATTACCATTACCACTACTATTACAGCTACTACCACCATCACTACTATCGCAATATTGTAAAATATTTACATCTTGAATGAAAAGTTAATAAAAAATATCACAGAAATGCACGTATTTATGAAAAAATCCATTTCATGGCTGAAAAATTACCGGTGACCCCTTGATGAATTTCTGGAATCTATCAGACGAAATCTGTCTCTAAAGAGAGCATTAGATATATTTCCAGAAAAATGAACTAAAGCTGAAATAAGAGTGGGAGCCGCTATAGCAGCAGGTAACCATGCTGAAAAAAGAAACTTTTAAATCACAAACCTGATTCTAATTCATTTTTGGGAATTAATTTACAATTCTCTCTTCCAATGCCTGCAAAGAAAACAGACTTTAAACTTAAGCTTTCTACAGTGTTTATTTGCTTTACGTTCAACTAACGCAAAATGAAATAAAGAATTTACATCACGAATTCACAAGAAACTTCACTAGGTTGGCCAACAACAGCTGACTTACGAAAGTACTTATTATCTCTGCTGGTGTACGTTGGCATGAGAGAATTGTTACTTTAAATGTGAGTAACATTGTTTCATCAAGATGATTATATATTTAATGTACACTATGAATGTGTCGCCGCTAATATGTTGCTTCACTTTAATTATCTAATAGTCTTTTAAAACATGTTATCCAACTTTGTAACGCAACAGCAATCGTTCTGAATAAAACTCGAGGAAAACTTTTTTGGAAATGCACCTGACGGACAATGAAGTTTAAAGTGGTGCATGCACACAATGAAGTTAATGAAAAAGAGGTTCTGTTTATTACCTCTCTAAATTAACTGAGCGAGGCTGCAAACGAAGATCCCCAGAAATGCCCACAAATACAAACAAACGTTCCTCGCAAGATTGGAGACCTCTAAAGACGATTTTACACATAAAAATGCAACAAGAAATAGCTAAAGGAAATTAAACTTCAAAACTGTTGAGAGAAGCGCAAACCTTCATCTGTTTCTGTTACTTAGTTGCTAACAGGAACGAGAGGAAATATTTGTTTTATCGTGTCGTTCTTCTTGTAGAGAAGTCCATTTGAGCACCGGAAGATAGAGACAGTGTCAGACGAGCGCTGCATATTAGCGTATGTTATAACAGCGTACAATTACACAGGACAAAGCAGTTTTTCACGTTCGTGCCCGTTAGACTACGTGTTTTCATACAGTATGCTAATATTCAAGGACGTGGAAGACCGCTCGTCTGCCATTTGACTTACAATGTGGAACATGCACGTACATATAAGCATGCACACAGTGGACCCAAAAAGGGAAATGCAAAAATTACGGAACTATACTTTCAAGCTTTCCTTGACTGCAGCATTCTAAGTTCAAATTTTTACATTTTCATTCTGTGTGTTTTTAAAGTTGTTCCTTACTGAGTTACAAAATTTACAGCAATAAAAAACCAAATTAACGCACATTTTTATGTTTTTGCCTTCTTACTGTGGAGCATCCTTACACAATAATATATTTCGTAAGAATAATGTTACATTAATATATAAAGCATTAATATTAATAATAAATAACCATATGAAGGCGCAACTTTAGTTTTAATTCCTGAATGAGAGATATAATACTGCATTTCACACGCTGTGATATTTCGGGCTTAATAGAAGAAATTTGTATATTAATTCTGCTTTTTCAAAACGGCATTAAGTCGGTCCTAGTGGTGTAGTGGTTACCATACTTGCCTCCTAAACCCAAGATTGCGGGTTCGAACCCGGCCAGGACCGATGGATTATTTCGGGGCGTAAAAATCCTAAGTATGGTTTCCTTCGGAAGGGAAGTAAAGCCGTGGGTCCCGTGTCGTACATTTACGGCATGAAAAAGAACCTCAAGCCTGAAAGAGAGGCCTCTGAGCAAAATTTGTCGGCCGTTTCACGGTCTGAGTTGAATGGGACGCTGATGACCTGAGATGTTAAAGAGCGCCCATAAATAAATCACTCAAAAAAAACGGCATTAATACTTTAATTTTAGATAATTGAATGCTTGGAATGACGTTTTTACAGAACTAAGTTGTTACAAAGGGCACCAATACATTTATGACCTACTTTCATATTAGGGAATACCGTCACGGTGGCAGAGGTCGTTAAGGCGCGGACTCGTGAGCGCGATGTCTGGGGTTCGAATCTCGGCAGGAACGTTCTCCCCGACTGAAGTTTTTCCAGGTTTTTCCCAGTCCTCATAAATGGCAAATGCGGGGAGGTACCCTAAACTTAGGCCTAGAACGTTTTCTTCCTTAAAAAGAGATCCTTTCCCAATTTATCATTTCATCTCATGTATCATTAATGTCCACCGCCTGTGGTGGTGCCCCAGTATTAAAAACGGGCGTTAAACAATATTATTATTATTATTATTATTATTATTATTATTATTATTATTATTATTATTATTATTATTATTATTATTATTATTATATTATTAGGGAATTAGACAAGCAGATGAGCGCCGCCTCTCATTTCGCTGCCAGGAAAACTTGATGGTACATAAGAATGTTGTGTCTGTCCATGTTTTCGCTTACATACCTATTTGAAAGCTCCCTCCGGAACAAATATTTTCCTTAAATTTGATTCTAATTTACTTTACTTCACAACATATTCATTATTTCCATCTATACATTCAAGAATAAATGTTCTTAATGATGACTAAGTGCATCATGGATACTCGACGAACCTGCGGGGTCTGCGGACCACAGTTACAGAACCGCTGCTCATTATCCTTTCATTACATTTATTATAGGTATTACTTAAAAACCTCGGGGTTCGATTTAAAAACATAATACAAGACATTTTATCTCCGAGATACTATTTATTACGTTGCATTAAAAAATTAATGTCACAAGTTCAAAATAATTAATGCTAATTATAAATTGTTCCTTTTGTTACTAAATATAGTGTGCTAAAAAATATGATTAATTTTAAAACATCCATTAAACTGTATGATTATCGTTCAAGATAGGACAAATTGACCTTTTTCAAATCAGAAGAAAACCTCCCAACGGCACCCAGGTCTTCCCACATCTCGCTTTCCTTTCGGCCAATATTTTAAAATCTGTTTCGCTACTCTTTCATTAAGTATCCGGGAAATATATTCCATCCACTTTCGTTTTTTCTGTTTATTTTACTGTTTATATCAAAATAATACTTTATTTTCTTATTTCATCATTCTTAATACGCCAATTTTAAAAGTAAAGCAAGCTACAACATGTCTTTATTGTAGAAAACCGTTTAGTATATTTAAAATATCTGAAGGTGATCCCGGGATCTAACAAAGAGCTTTCAGATTACAAACCGCCGCAACCGTTTCAACAGTACATGTTTCCAGGAATGGCCAAGCATTTAGGGACGTGTTCGGAAAAGTCCTACATTGTGGATAGGATTTTCCTCCACACTTCCGGAAGCATTACGAACCTGTGCCGTTATCGGCATCTTTTCCTCTGCCGAGCAAAGTTGTTTAACTCTGTGAATAGATGCTGTGTTGTAGGCTCCAGTGGACATTCTTTAAAGCAATCATTCACTTCTGAAAAGGCTAGTTCAATGAGGTGCGTCTGTCACTTTTTTCCTAGCTGAGAGGCGTTGCTAGTGTAAGGTTAGTACACATTTTTCTATATTTGAATTTTGAGTAGAGTTTCGCTACGATTCCACCGACTTTTTCAAGTAGAAAACTCTCTTTTACATATTTATGTAAATTATCTATGAATAATAATGATAATCCAATATAAAAGGTAAATAATATTATTATATTCTAAAACAAATAATTACCTGATTAATGTTTAATATGATCATGCTGGTCAACATGAATGTTTGCCACAATATCGTGGTCTCAATACATTTTTAATGTAGAATGTAAATATTTAATTCAATTGTTTCTATTAAATCTACTTTTTCTGTGGTATCAAATATTCTAACTTATATTAGTGTTCTTCAGCGCCTATATCTTTGTGTTTTGCACTCTAATTACAATTTTCTCAACAGCTACAAGGCATTCTCCTGTGCTGAATCGCAGAGATTTACTTGTGTAATCACAAGTCATGGCATGTTGAATATAAAAAACGTTCTAAAGGTGGGGAGCTACAGTGTACTGCTAATGGCCTAGTTAGCACGCCTTGTAAAGGTTGTGCTTTATTTAGTCTAAAGGTGGATTCATCTTTGGAACTTTTTTGTATAGAATTTGCGTTCTAAACATGTTCTGGTTTGAAAGGAACAGAGTTCTTCATGTTTCATACAAATGAATGACTTCTAAACACACATACATTTTTTCTTTCAACAACAAATATGAAGTGGTCAATCAGGAAAACAGTATGTTTAATAGAAGAAATGCAAGTGAGAATGTATTTGAAATCCTCAAAATAAGAATTTCAAAGGAGATAGGAATGCATTCAAAATATTCTTTGCTTGAAATTGCTTCCGTCCTCAAAGTTGAGGTTGGAGAAAAGGGAAGGAGAAAAAAAGGGGGATACATATCTTAAAATCCCAATAAAACATGCAATTATCGAAAATAAGTCAAAAACTTCAGGGTTAGGTGAAGCGAGACGTATGAATTCCTTTTCAGCAAAAAAAAAAGGCTTGTCCACCACGTGCGTTAGGCTTTATCTTCTAATTTTATTCACAAACAGCAGCAGCCAGAAGTTTCCTCCATATTGAAACTGACTTGCACAAATATCCTATACTAGTGTTCCCAATGCAAACACTCTCCATTTATTCATATGATAGAAAATGTCATATACTATACTACAGGAGAGTAGGTCCATAAGTTTCCGGCCTCGCTAATAAGGATTAACAAGGCAATGTGCAGACGATTATGACATGTTCAAAATGGAGTATCGACATGTTATTAAGTTCTTCACAAACGAAGGACTTACCCCAAATGAAATTAAACGGTGTTGGACGGTGTATAGGGGGAAACATCCCCCTCATATTCTATCGTAAAAGAACGGGCCAAACTTTCACGAATGGGTGGAGAAGACGAAGGGCGTGTAGGTCTGCCCTTGGAGATGATCACTCCTGAAAACATCGATAGCTCTTGTGGAAGGAGAAATTATGGAAGACTGGCGACTCAAAGTTACAGAAATAGCATCAAGGGCGGGCCATTCTAAAACAACAGTCTTTTGCATTATTCATGAACATTTAAACATGAATAAGGTTAGTGCAAGATGGGTGCCTAGACTTCTTTGCTTTGTCCAAAAGCAGCAACGAGTCATTTGTTTTCAGGCATTTTTGGAGCTCTGCAGTGGTTACGAGAGAGAAGCTCTGCAAACCATTTTACAGGAGATGAAACTATGATCCTCTAATATGATCCGTTGTAAAAAGAGAATCAATGGAGTGGCGTAAACCTGGCGAAGCACCGCCCTCTAAAGGCCGATGGTGGGCATTTTGGCAACTGTTGTAACTGTGAAAGTCCATGTTGATCAGTGCTCATTTTGAGTGAATTCAGTTTTGTTCTGTTGACACAGTTTTTTCTTTGCTTGAAGTGTGACTGACATTTTTGGCACCCTCTGTATATATAACGCTATACAGTAACACTTAACTAAAACATGCAATTTAAAACCGCTGCTGTCGGTCCTGGTGGTGAAGTGGCAACCATACTTGCCTTCTAAACCCAAGGTCGCGGGTTCAAACCCGCCAGTATCGATGGATTTTTTCGGGCGTAAAAATCCTAAGTATGGCTTCCTTCGGAAGGAAGTAAAGCTGTGGGTCACGTGTCGTACATTTACGGCACGATAAAGAACCTCAAGCCTGAAAGAAGAGGCCTCTGAGCAAAATTTGTCGGCCGTTTCACGTCCTGAATTGAATAGGACGTGATGACCTGAGATGTTAAAGAGTGTCCATAAATAAAACAAATCAACAACAAAACAACTGTACTGTTCATTATTAATATTCTGCTTTCTTTAAGCAATGAGAACCTCCCGCGGTAAGTATTTAAATAGATGATACACATGCAGTGCATAATGTTTTACTTGGCAGATAAAGCCCTGCTCTCCCCGCATTTGTTACTAGCCATCTCTGCAGCTCCCAACAGTAGATCCGACTATAGCAACAAGCTCACATGAGCGTGCAAATTGCAGCTGAGTTTAATGCTTTCTTTCCGATAACACACATAGATTTTCACTTCCGTTTTTTTTTTCCCCAGCTTGACTGTTTTTATTTGAGCAACTCTTCTCTCTCTCTCTCTCTCTCTCTCTCTCTCTCTCTCTCTCTCTCTCTCTCTCTCTCCCGTTATTTTACAGACGCTCTTTAACATCTCAGGTCATCAGCGTCCCATTCAATTCAGAGCGTGAAACGGCCGACAAATTTTGATCAGAGGCCTCTTTTTTCAGGCTTGAGGTTCTTTTTCGTGCCGTAAATGTACGACACGGAACCCACGGCTTTACTTCCCTTTCGAAGGAAGCCATACTTAGGATTTTAACGCCCGAAAAAAATTGCAGCTATCCTGGCCGGGTTTGAACCCGCTATCTTGAACCACTACATCACCAGGACCGGTACCGGACGTAGGGGATATCTTAGAGGAGTAGATCAGGAGGTGGCGAAAGGAGAAGAAAGAGCAAGGATTGGGGTTGTGAAAGAGAAGGAAATGAGGGGTTCGAGACAATCCACAGTGTCTGGAAATTACTAAGGTTTCGTCTGACTAAGTGTTAAAGTGAGGGGCTCGTATTATTTCGAATTTCGCAGAAACCTCCAAAGGCTTAGCTAATTTAGAAATGAAAGCCAGACAAGCGGCGTAAACACAGAAGGAAATGTTTCATGGCACCGAAACTAATAGCTGCTTTCGAGATGTCTGTTGAATCAGAGAGATGCTGTGTTCCTCATTCAAGCAACAGTTGGGGCTTTGGAGCAAAACAATAAGATTTAACACAATCAGAGTTAAGATATCGAGTACAATTAACACAACAGGCAACAAATAAATCATATTTGCTACCGTTTTTAAATGTCGACAATTCAAAAAACTGAAACACTTCTAATCACGACTTACCAAAATTAGGAGCAATTAATTAGTGTCCTAAAATGTTGGTGATTGGATAACTATGTTCAAATTCTTTATTGTGACACCAGCGCCTTCAACAGGTCGTTTCCATGGAGCTGTTAGTCTTCTGGAACACGAGGAGATATATTAGGGAATTGCGAAGGAATGAAACCATTGCAGTGGTAACCGTATAACATTTGTTTGTTTGTTTTTTTATTTACCGAATTCCGAATGAATGTAAGCTATTGCGCTTATGCCCATAGATTTCGTTTTGAATAATCTTTACAAATCTCCATCGATCTTGCCTACTAGATACCGAAAAGACAAAGAAAAAAAAAAAAAAAAAAGGTACAAAAGTTACAAGTGTGTGTGTGTGTGTCTCTGTGTGGTGCGCGCGCGCGTTTCTTAACGCTCTAGTTGTCGCAATTTTTGTTTTATCTCAACGAAACTCGGCATATAACCATCAATTGACAAATGGTTCATTGCGTTCGTTAACCAGCAAAATTGAACGATTTAGGGATGGGGGTTAACCTGAAACATTTTTTTTTAAAAAATGAAAAAAAAACTTGGTATGTGTAATTAAAAAATAAACATTTTTCCCTAAATTAGTGAAATCGGACTGTTAAGAAGGGAGGACTTTCCTGAAACCCAAAATTTAAAAATCGCTCTAACAGTATTAATATTTTTAAACGAAATTCCGTATATATTATTTAAATAAAAAAATATATAGTTTCTGAAAATCAGGTAAATCGGGGTATTAGGTGTGGGTGGTTGACCTTAAAACCAACAATTAAAAATCGCTCTACCGGCCCCAATATTTTTTTAAACTAAACTCAGCATATACCATTTAAATTAAAAAGAAAAACAGTTTTTCAGGAAAATCGGACCTTTGAGAGTTAGGGTATACTTGATAAACCGAAATTTAAAACGCGCTCTTTCGTTTAATTTTTCTCTCATTGATTTAAAATAAAAGGAAATCAATTCAGTATATTAACTGTAATTATAACAATGCATACGTTTTATATTTAAGATAGAAAATGTGAAAGTTAATGTGATATCAGTTTGAGAATTATATTTGTATGTAAGAGGGCTCTGTAATAACCCTCAAAAAGCTTGCATTACATATTATTTCACAATAAAATTTAAATTAAATTTTAAAGTAATAAAAATCGATGAAACTTTCAACTGTGTTTATTTACTTAGTATTGTAATTGTTTTTAAACAGTAACATGTTTTTGTTTTATTGAAACATACGAACATCTTAAATAGACGATGTAACTCAAAATGTTCCGTTATTTCTCTATTTTAGTGAATGTAAAGATAATATAAATGATTTGGTTCGTAAATATGGCTACATTTTAAAACGTTTAAAAATACTCACACGGTATAGTTTTGTCTATCAGTGGTCATATATTTCATTTAATAAGTATATCGTTAATTTTTGTGATTTAATATCAATAATAATAATAATAAAAGCATCGTCGTGAAGATAGCAAATGTGAAATACTAATCTAATATGTGTTTTAGAATTATATTTGTATATAAGAGCGTTCTGAAGTAACCTATAGAAAAAGTTTGCGCTACATAATATTTCTACAGTAACATTTAAATAAAATTTCAAAGCCAATAAACATCGATTGTTTTTATTTACTTAGTAGATTGTAATTGTTTTTAAATAGTAACATGTTTTTGTTTTATTGAAACATATGAGCATCTTAAATAGACGATTTAACCCGAAACTTTCTGTTATTTCTCTATGGAAAAATGATATAAATGGTTTGGTACATAAACATGTCTACATCTCAATAATAATAATAATAATAATAATAATAATAATAATAATAATAATAATGACGTGGTTTCTTTTTGTAATATGTATGGGATGCAATAATTCTAATTTTGCTACCATACTACCACATAGTAATGCTATACATATTTCATTTCATTACTTTAATTAATAGGACCTAATTTGGAACTTATATTATCTTTTAAAGTTAGTCTAATAGATGAGGACTTCGCTTAGTTTACCCAGTTCGTGCGCGACGGATTTTTTCGTTGTTTTCATATACGAGCTAGTGTTGCGAAATGCTTCCTTAACCCAATTAGTTCTCTGATAAATATTTTCAAGAACTTAAGGAAGACTGGAATTGTATGGATAAGCAAACTACCCAAAACGGGCAAAAACATTTACACCAGGCTTTCAGCAATGTCCAAATTCAATAAAGAGTGAAATTTTGGGGGGAAATTACTTATATAAAAACAATTTAATAACTACTGCTATAAACTCAGTGATTGTGCATCATATTTTTGGAGTGAAATGTCAGTTTTCAACCAAAAACACAGTACCACCTGGAGGTTTGTAACAAGGTGAATGAATTATAAAAAGAATTTATTAATTGTAAATATTCCACTTTCATTCTCAATTGTCCCTCAGTGTCGGTGAAAAGCATAAAGAACATTTGTTTATTTGTGGTGTGAAAGTTGATATATTAAAAGTTCATCGACTAATGGTGAACCATACCATGATATTTTTGAAAGAATTAATCTAATCCCAGTGTTTCTTTGAGTGCTCTAAATATGTTTCTCGGCGTTTATGGTATTTAAAGAACGAGATTTGCATGCTGTCACTTTCTGACGATAAGTTTGACAATTACCAAAAACACTTGTTAGAAAACTGAAGAAGGAAACTGGGACCTGGAGGCGGTACATTTTTATTCCGGATATAGTTACTAATATTTAATGCAACATTTGTTCATTTTATTGCAATTTTGTAAACGAATGAAATGTTTATATTCAGATAATTTATTAAAATTATATTTTTGATTCTAAGAAATTGTAGATTTTTATAATTACTGTGAAAAAGGGTCGGATACCTATATACAATTGTAGCCCGTTGCATAAATTATTAATGCCAAAAATTTATTAATTGTTAATAACATAATAAATTCTTCATTTTTCATTCACTTTTATAATATTTTTATCATTACATCAGATAAGGGAAATGGTGATTTTATTTCAGTCAAAAGTTTGGCCCTATTTAATAAATTACACAGTGTCAGGTTTATTAAATATATGGTGCTTCCGATATAAGTGCATAGTTTAGCGGTGATAGGTATAAAAGAACATGGGGTTTACGACATGTAATAACAGCGCTATGTATGGATAAAGTCGGCTGGCAAAGTCTTGATACGTTATTAAAAGAAAGTCGAACGAAGGCATAGTATCGCATACAGACAAAGACGAAAGAGTATGGCATTAAATCAGCTTTTAAGTAAATGTATATTTGAGAGAATTGTTGGAAATGTCCACCATTACTTTAGTTCACAGTTCAAATCATCTGAACGTGGACCATTTGACTGAGAGGTATATTTCATTTGCTTGATCTAGAATTTGGCAGCAGCAACTGAATTCGTGCTACTGGCCTGGGTGTCGACAGGAGAGTCTGCGTTCATGTCATGAGCAATCAGGTGACCAACTGCAGCGCATGACCTCTGCGAAAGTTGGCGGACATGTGACTGTCTGTCCCCCAGATTACATGATGTACGAGGGTAGATTCATAAGTTTCCAGCCTAAACATTTTCTAGGTATTATAAAGACAAAAACTATATTTTACTTTGCAATATAGTTACCCTTTATTGCAATACAATCTTTGAATTAACATTTCCATCCACTCAAAAATAATAGTCGGAAGTCTTGCCTGCAAAATAGGCATAAACAGCATCTATCTCTTCTTCGTCACAATTAAATTTCCTTCCTCGAAGGTCCTTCTCCAGTTTTGGGAAGAGGAAATAGTCACTGGGAGCTAGATCTGGGCTGTAGGGTGGATGGTCTATCTTCTTGAAGCCACATTTCTTCACAGCTTCCTTTGCAACAAGAGCTGTGTGCACAGGCGTGTTGTCGTTAAGAAGGCGCACATCGCCACTCAGCTTTCCTCACCTTTTCTCTTTGATAGCAGCACGTAGTCTGTGCAGTAGGTCAGCATAGTACTCTCCATTTACTGTGATGTTCCTCTCCTTGAACTCAATGAAGAGTATTCCTTCACAGTCCCAAAAGGTTGTGGCCATGATCTACTTGGTTGACCGAGTGATCTTGGCCTTTAGAGACTATTCTTCCCAGGTTTACGCATCTCCATTGTTTCCTTTGTCAAGGGATCATAGAGTAGAGGACCTCAGTTTCATCTTCCGTAACAATGGTTTGCAGAACTTCTGTCTCGTTGCCACGGCAGAGCCCCTAAAATTTCTAACAACAGATGACTCGTTGCTGCTTTTGGACTGAGGAAAGAACTCTAGGCACCCATCTTACACTAACTTTATTCGTGTTTAAATGTTCATAAATAATTCTAAGGACAGTTTTTAAAAAGTCCTAACCTTGGTGTTATTTCTGTAACTTTCAGCCGCTGGTCTTCCATAATTTCTGCTTCCACAAGAGCGATGTTTTCAGGAGTGAGCACCTGCAAGGACGACTCGCACGCTCTTCGTCTTCAATGCTTTCTCGACCGATTCGAAAAAGTTTGGTCCATTCTTTTACGGTAGAATATGAGGGGGATGCTTCACCACATGCACCGTGCAATCGCTGTTTAATTTCATTTGCAGTAATTCCTTCTTTTGTGAAGAACTTAATAACAGCTCCAAGGTCCATTTTGAACATGTCACAATCTTCTACACATAGCCTTCTTTATGAAACTGGATCTGAACAACTTAACACAGCGGAGCGGAAGTTACAGATGCAGTTATTTACTTAACAGATAGGGTGTGAGGCCAGATAAGGGTTTTGTGAAGGCAATAATCCTTATCGGCAAGACCGGAAATTTATGGACCCTTTAGTACACTTTAGTTTCGTATATGTTATTGTTTAAATGCCATTTGTCCTTATTTCGAAACAGGCTGCATAAATTCAATTTCTGGAGAGAAACACATTTCTTGCCTTAATGCCAAAGAAACATTAAGCAAGCAGCCGAAAGAAAATCATGTACAAGTTCTTCATTGAAGATTTCAATGGACTCGTTAACTATTGGTGAAAAACAAAAAGAATTCGTTCTTATACGTGTGGAAAGTTATCTAAGCCAGTTCCCCAGATTGGAAAAAGGGGATATTAAAAAGAAAATGTCTCTAAAATGCTAATGATTTAATCGTTTGATTAATTCCATTTATTCTTTCATTCATTCAGGTATGTTTCAATTTTTTTGTTTTGCTTTGTTTTTTACCTTGTTCAAGTGAGTAGAAAAAGAAATGTAATATATATATATATATATATATATATATATATATATATATATATTTACATTTCTTTTTCTACTATATATATAAATTAACACTAATAATAAAAGTAGATAAAGCTAAAACACTGAGAAAGAGTCACACTTGAAATATAGCATTTTCAAGTGTGACTCTTTCTCAGTGTTTTATCTTTATCTACTTTTATTATTAGTGTTAATTTCTTACATTGTTAATAGTGTTTCTTTATATTTATTTTTCATTAATATTATATATATATATAATTTTTGAAGATGTATTCCTTGTTTAAAATTTTGGGTCTATTGCGGCACATGTTAGTGCTAATTTGTCGCAAGGAAAATTAAGGAAATATTAAAATAGACCAAAAGGTAAAATTATTGCAGTGTGCCTTCAAAAAAGGCGTTTTTGTTACACTTTAATTATGAATTGCATAAGGTCACACTAGTTTTAAAAACATTTTATTCGGATATTATTAAAAACATTATGGTTTTTGAAAGTATTATCAATGAAAATATAACTTTCGCAACAGGTTTTATTTTTATAATAAGTTATCTTCAAGTCTTAAAAATCTTCTCATTTGGTTTTACCTGAAATTATATGCCACTCTTATAAACTCCTGCATATTTCCCTTTATGAGTAACAACCTCAAGGATAGTTTCTTTTATTTTCCCTTATTCTTTAATATTTAACTGTGTTAAAGCTTCCTTGTGGGCTAACATGGGTCTGTGAACAAAAGCGCATAGCTCTCTGAGTCTCGCAACGCCCGACAATAATTTACTATTCTTGTTTCCTACTTAAAGAAAATGAGCAGGGCTAGGAAAAAATTCCTCATTTATATATCTTGTCTGATGCGGAAGTGACCTGTATCCGCTAACTGATAAATATGCACTGGTGCCACAGAGGGCCTGGTTTAACTTCTCACTACGCTATTTCACTGTTTGTTGGTATCCGAAACGTGCGAAAGCTTGCTATTATTGTGCTGGGATATAAGACGTTCAAAAGCGGTTTGGATAGGGGAAAAAAACAGTTTTTTAATTAAAAACCCATACATTTCTAACTCATAAATTAGTTTGTTTCCCAATATTTATCATTTAAATGCCTGAAAACAACCAAAAAATATATACATACTTTCACAATAGATATCTATTTATATATTTCAAAATTGGACCGAAAAACAACGGTAATGTATAGTATGATGTTCTGTAAACAGATGTGACTCACATACATTATGATAGCGTTGCTACGTGACAGGTATATCAACAATGAACAAATGAAGCCAAGAATCCTATGATGTTCTGTAAATAGATGTGACTCACATTACGTTATGCTAGCGTTGCTACAAAAAAATGGAGCCAAGATTATCGTTTGAAAAACCGAAAGCAATTTTGAAGTGGTATTGGAAAACCGAGAATGTTGTTGAAGTTCAAAGACAATGGAGACGTGTGTACAGAACAGAACCGCCAACACGAGTAACAACTGCACGCGTTCGAGACAAATTTGAGACCCATGGTATCGTATGTGATGTTCACAATGGCAGATCTAGGAGACACGGCACAGCAACAACTCCCGCGCACTGGATCCAAGGCACCATCCAAGAACGAAGAGGTCCGTTTGAGTGTCCACCGCATTCTCCGGATCTAATTCCGTTGAACTACTACCTATGGGGAACTCTTAAGGATGTTGAATACCGTAGAAAACCAGCTACACTGACAGCACTTAGAGAAGATATTGAAACAGCATGTGCTGCAATCGCTGAGGACACTTTCCCAAGCGTTACTCAATCAGTAGTTCAACGTACTCGAAGTATATCGACGCCGATGAGCAACTGTTGTAACTGTAAAAGTCTAAGATTATTAGTGCTCATCGTTTTCTGTTTGTGTGAATTTAGTTTTGTTATGTTAACACAGTTTTTCCTTTGCTTGAAGTGTGTATACATTTTGGCACCCTCTGTATTTATTTTATACTTTACATATTTTACTTTCCTTCTTTAGAAACACAACTAAAACTTGCTATAGACAGTAGAATGTTTTTTTAATATAATGTGCATTTAAGAACTCTAAACCGCCGGTGAATAGATATTACATATGGCGTGTAAATTAAAAAAGTTATTACATGGAAATTTTGTTTAATAGTAGCGTGCTATTTATCAGTAAGTGAGTAATTCTGAGCACTGTGGATTATAAAAGTTATTGTTACGATACTGTACGATATTAAATGCGGAAAATAACATTAGTTTAAGTATAGTTTTGTGTAAAAGTAATATTTCATCCTAATAGCTGCCCTTATAGATGATAAATAATACATATTTAGTCAATGCATTTTAGTTCTGTTGAAGATAATTTAAAACATGATTTTCCTCTAAAGTTTACTATTTTGACTTATGATATTCACCGCAGCGCCGGCCAAAATTGATTTTCTCGTTGTCGCTCCTGGTGGTGTAGTGGTAACCCATAGTTTCCTTCTAAACCCAGGTCGCGGGTTCAAACCCGGTCAGGACCGATGGATTTTTTCGGGCGTAAAAATCCTAAGCATGGCTTCCTTCGGAAGGGAAGTAAAGTCGTGGATCCCGTGTCGTAAATTTGTGCCACGAAAAAGAACCTCCAGCCTAAAAGAAGAGATCTCTGAACAAAATTTGTCGGCCCTTTCACGTTCTGAATTGAATGGGACGCTGGTGATCTGGGACGTTAAAGAGTGTCCTTAAATAAAATGAATAAAAAAAATATTCTCATAGTCTCCTTTTAAATTTTGTAAGGGTTTGTAGGTATAATAACAGTGAATTTATATGCTATTGGGAAAAAAGCAATTTTAATCACTTTATTCAAAGCTTGATTTCTATTTCTAATGCTATACTCCTTTTATCGACAGGATGTTACTAAACATAAATTATTGATTTTAGTTTTTATGTTTAGCTACACTAAGCATACTCAGTTGTGCCGATATTCATGGGGTGGAGTTTCTATTGGAAATAGGTAGGTGTTCAGCATTTGTCCATCATCTTTGTAGCTGTGTTGTTTAGTAGATGACAGTTATGCTGTTTGGCTTTTGTTTCAATTGATGGAACCAAGAACCAGTTCTCAAGGACATGCAATATACTTTAGGTAAATAATAATTACAATGTATCTAGAGTGAATTTTAAGGCTTTAAATTTTGAAGCAGTGATTGTTTCAAATGTAGAAACTGAATATTAATGTTAATTACAGAGATTAATGTGCTGTCATTTTTTTTTCGTCAGGACTATCTAAGGGGAAACATAAGAGCGTTTAGTCAGTAAAAAAGTATACATTTACAACTAAAATTTATATTTAAAGCTAATCATGCCAATTAACACGCAGTGAAAATCAGATTCAAAACTAACAGATGTAAAACGCAAAGATGGAAAGAGACGGCCAGTAGCGAATCAGGTAGAGACATAATAGTAGTATGTTAGACACAGGACTGATGTAACAAAAGCAGAATAAAAGCCAATACTGAGTTCTAGCAGTAAGTAGGTTTGTGTAATTTGTTAACATTTTTAAACAATTATTTGCGCAATGCAATGTTACTAACGAAAGGTTTATACTGAAAACCCCAATAGATTATTTTGTTCATTATATATAGTATATTTACAAACGCTCTTTAACATCTTAGGTCATCAGCGCCCCTTTTAATCGGGGCGTGAAACGGTCGGTAAATTTTGATCAGAGACCTAATCTTTCAGACTTGAGGTCCTTTGTACGTGCCGTAAATCGACTACATGGCACCCATGGCTTTACTTTCCTTTCAAAGGAAGCCATACTTAGGATTTTTACGCCCGAAAAAAATTCATTGATCCTGGCCGGGACTGAACCCGCGATCTTAGGTCTACGAGGCAAATATTGTTACCACTAGATCACCAGAACTGATCAGGGCCCTAACCGTGACGCCATCACTCACAGTACTGAATTTTCTTTTGGTAATGATGTTAGTCTTCCTGGCTTATTTAGGTAAAATTTCGAACATTAGTACAGATGATTAATAGGCGTATTCATACTTTCCAAAGATTTCAAGGTATATATACAAAAACGGAAAAAGAATTAGCAACCTGAAAATAAATGCTGTTTTGGACAACCATTCGTAGGTCGGCTATAGTTATTGATGACCGAATGCGTTAAGGCGCAAATTCGTGAGCAGGAGATCCTCCCTGAGTGAGGTTGTTTCCAGGTTTTCCTCATAAATGGCAAATGCCGGGTAGGTACCAAAAACTTTGACCTGGAGGCTTTCTTCCGCGCAACAAAAGCAAAAATTCTTTCCCCAATTTATATTCCATCTCATGTCACACCAGTGTCTACCGCCTATGGTGCTTCAGTAGTAAAAACAGACTTTAAACACAATTAAAAAAAAAGTCGACTAGCTACTGCGCTTGTGAGAGAAAGAGAAACAGAAAGCCGTCGAGGAGAATACATGATCTGTTCGTATATATGAAATAACCATGCCCTTAATTTTCTACACAAAACGTAAATGTTTACTAAATGTACAAATACAGCCTATATTAATAGAAAAATATATAATTCTTTGATTAATAGTCATCTTTTAATATGCTGCAAAACTAGAAATTAAAATAGTTTCAAAGGATTATCATTGAATTATTAAAGGGCGAATAAAATATAATCACTACATTTTAATCAAAAAAGCCTATATTTGCTGGGAAACAAGGACCGATATAATAGGACATTAGAAGTTTTCTTATGACATCTAACAAGAAAAAGAAAATATCCTATTACTATTAGGAATTAAGACGTAACATTTATAAGGAAAAGTATAACACCTTCTCAGGTTAACAGAAAATAAAACAATTGTCGGCAACTCAATTAGCTTACTATAAAATGTAGAAATAGTACAATGTGCAAGATCAAATTTCAGAACAGAAATCTGCTTTAAAATGGAGTTTGTGGGTGAGCATATTGTATTGCATTTTAGTGAACCCATTTTCTGAGCAAGCACCGAACTTTAAAATTTCTTAAATTACACGTTGAACAGTTTCACCCAAGGAAAATGCTCTTTAATTCTTGCAACCCATTAGAATACTGACCCACAATCCCGCAGCCGCATCTGTGCATAACTAAATACATACTAAAAGTTTAAAACCCCCAGAACTGAAGAAGGTATTAAAGCGTTGAAAAATGTTCTATTGATGAGGACTGAGGAAAAGCTGGGAAAAACTCAAGAATTGGGTCTGCTAATGAAGTTCAGTAATATACGGAGGGTGCCAAAAAATGTGTACACATTTCAAGCAAAGAAAAAACTGTGTTAACATAACAAAACTGAATTCACACAAACAGAAAATGATGAGCACTAATCATCTTAGACTTTTACAGTTACAACAGTTGCTTAAAATGCCCACCATCGACGTCGATACACTTCTGAGTACGTTGAACTACTGATTGAGCAACGTTTGCAAAAGTGTCCTCAGCGATTGCAGTACATGCCGTTTCAATTTCTTCCCGAAGTGCTGTCAGTGTAGCTGGTTTTCTACGGTATACAACATCCTTAAGAGTTCCCCATAGGTAGAAGTCCGACGGAGTGAGATCCAGAGAACGCGGTGGAAACTCAATCGGGCCTCTTCGTCCTATCCAGTACCTTGGAAGATTGTCATCAAGGTACGCACGTACATATCGGTGGTAATGTGGTGTGCACCATCCCGTTGGAAGTAAATTTCCTCATTTCCATAGAGTGTATGAACGGCGGGTAAGACGGATGTGCGTATCATGTTCAGGTATACTGGGCCAGTTACTGTTCCTTCAAAAAAGAATGGTCCAATTAGATCCTTAGATGACAACCCACACAAAACATTAATTCCAGTTAAATTAACAGCCTGAATTAATCTTGACTCCTTTTGTTGTAGCAACCCTAGCGTAACGTAATGTGAGTCACATTTGTTTACAGAACATCATACGATAATTTTGGCTTGATTTATTCATTGTTCATTTACCTGTCACGTAGCAACGCTATCATAATGTATGTAAGTCACATATGTTTACAGAACATCATACTACCATTACTGTTGTTTTTCGGTCCAACTTAAGACCAAACTATTAATCTCAATATTGATAATCTTATCAAAATTGTCTCTACTACCACCATCAAATCACATGCCTTTAATAACTGGACTACTTTCCCATTCTACACTTTTCTCACCAACCCTTCAATATTCCATATTGTAAGCCCCAGTTGTTTTCCCTATACCAAACACTTTCTATCAAATTTAAACTCTTGTAATTTGGCCCAGCTCTTGGTCATCACATCAGTAGCCGCTTCTCCTCTTGCATGATTGCAAACTTCCACTATAATGTCTCCAGGTGTTGACACAGCGCTTAGACCAACATCCCTCCGTATGTTCAATCCACCAGCTGCTCCCAAGGCCATTCTTTGCATATCTTCTACCAGCTGACTCTCATTAAATGGATATCTACTGTGCAAGTGGGTGTATGTTTGTTTGGCTCCCTCGGTATCTTTGTTTGGTTAACGATCTCAGTATAAAAACAGTTAATAACATTTATTTAAAAATTGATTCAAGTAAAAGAAAAATAAAATACTCAAATATACTACAGGATACAGTACCGCACGAAGAGAAGTACTTGTAGACAGAAGGAGAGGAGAGGTGGATATAGTCGACCATGCGCAGTGTAGTTCAAGCTGTTCCTAAACTGCGGACGTTAGTGTCATGTGGTAATACTATTGCTGCTTTGTGTGAGAGCAATCTTTTTAGTACTGAGTATAGTACGTTAGAGGTACGGTCCCTCCTCTCCACTTTAAATGCATATCGGCCTCTTCATAAACCTATAGTATAGGGGAATAATAAAATGACATTAGAGTTTAGAACAACAAGCAGAATTTTGGGTGTTATTTTCTTCCTTATAAAGAAGTATCATGAATGAATTTGCATTCTATTTATTTGCACTATTCTAAAATGCATTTTTGTAATCTTAATTTTTAGAATATAGGATATCCAAAGGGCATCCTTTGGTAAGCATTCGAGCAGTGTAAAGGTTGGTTCAATGTGAACTGATTAAATATGACGGGATTTTGACAATGACTCTAATGTATGCAAGGTATCGATTGAGCCTAAAAAAAGCATTAACGTTGTTTACGTCTGCATCTGGATTATAAATTTAAGCTACAAATTAATAATGCTAAATGTTCATAAAAAGCGACCAATTTACCGAATATTTCAATATAACTAAAATATAAAATGGTGAATCGTTCTATTAAATTTTTGAAATACATGATACAGACTATGTCCTCTGCTATACTAAATGCCGCTGTTACACCTACTTTTGTTTACTCACGATCCTTCTTTCCTTACATTTTGTCCACGCTGGAAGCCTTTGTTAACGCCCTCTTGTTTCTATTGGTTGAAACGCACAAGGAAACTTCTAGATCTACTGTAACGTCAATTATTTATAGCGTGGGTCATTCTTCTTTTGTTTTTTGCTTACGAGAAGGCACCGGTTTCATCGGGGTTAAACACTTTTGGCTGTTTATTCTAAATTGTTAGGACCGCTGTTCTCTCCATTAGTCGGACTCAGTGACCGAATCAGTTTTGTAAGTTTTTAATGGGACTGTAAGTATTTAATGTTATTTTAGTACTTTCTTAATTTTGTGATAAATGCAGTTGTTTTATACATAGTTGTTGCTATAGCAGACTTGCACGAGCTTCTAAAGTACTTAACTAGTAAACAAATTTGCTGTTTTACAAAAGTTTAAAGATTATTTCATAAAGGTGAAATGGATATATATTCACAAAATTAAATAATATTATTGAGTGCAAGGTTAGTGATCTATTTAAATATTAACTACCTATGTCACTTGACTTTATTCATTCATCATAATAGGTGGTACGAGGATAGGTCCACAAGTTTCCGGCCTAACCATTCTCAAGGTATGATAAAGACAAAAAATATATTTCCCTATCCAATATACTTCTCACATCTTTGAATTAACATTCAACCCCTCCCCAAAATAGCCAGATGCCTTGTCTGCAAAATGGGCATAAACAACGTCAATCACTTGTTCGTCACACTTAAATTTCCTTCCTCGAAGGTCCTTGAATTGTGAGAAGGAAATATTGTCATTGGGAGCTATATCTGGTCTGTAGGGTGGATGGTCAATCTCCTTGAACCCACATTTCTTCACAGCTTCCTTTGCAACAAGAGCTGTGTGCACAGGTGCGTTGTCGTGAAGAGGGTGCACATCACCACTCAGCTTTCCTCGCCTTTTCTCTTTGATGGAAGCACGTAGTCTGTGCAGTAGGCCAGCATAGTACTCCCCATTTACTGTGGTGTTCCTCTCCTTGAAGTCAATGAAGAGTATTCCTTCATAATCCCTAAAGATTGTGGCCATGATTTTCTTGGTTGACTGAGTGGCCTTGGACTTTAGAGGCGGTGCTTCGCCAGGTTTACGCCATTTCATTAATTCTCTTTTGAACAAGGGATCATAGAAGAGGACCATAGTTTTTATCTCCTATAATAATGGTTTGCAGAACTTCTCTCTCGTTGCCATGGCAGAGCTCCAAAAATGCCAGAAAACAGATTACTGGTTGTTGCTCTTGCTCTTGGACTAAGGAAGCAAGTCTAGGTATACATCTTGCACTAACCTTACTCATGTTTTAGAAAAGCCCAATCTTGTCGCCATTTCTATAATTTTGAACCGCTGGTATTACATAATTTCTCCTTCCACAAGAGCGATGTTTTCAGGAGTGAGCACCTTCAAGGGCGACTCGCACGCTCTTCGTCTTCAATGCTTTCTCGACCCATTCGAAAAAGTTTGGTCATTCTTTTACGGTAGAATATGAGAGGGATGCTTCCCTATATACACCGTCCAATCGCTGTTTAATTTCATTTGAAGTGAGGCTTCATTTATGAAGAACTTAATAACAGCTCGATGCTCCATTTTGAACATGTCACAATTTTCTATAGATACCTTTTTTATGCAACTATAACTGAAGAACAACTTAACATAATGGAGCGGAAGTTACAGCTGCAATTATTTACTTAACAGATAAAACATGACACCAGATAATGTTTTGGTGAAGGCGACAATCCTTATCGGCGAGGCCGGAAACTTATGGACCCACCTCGTAGCTTTCTTCTTCCGTAATTGAAAACTTTTTTTCCCCTTCTGTAGCTGGGATTGTTTTTTAAGTACCTTTCTAAGTTAACACTTATCTAGGTATCAGTGGGAGGATGCCGTACTGATTAAAGTAACGAAATAAAGAAAAAATGTTCAGGTAGCAGATTAGTAATGTAATCTTAGTTGCACATGATGGAGAAAAAATTAAGAATTTCAGAAAATAGGAGAATTTATCACATTTATCACGAACACTTGCTTAGCATTTGCATACGCAAATATGCACAAATGACGGAAATACTGGCAAACTATTAAAGGAAGTTTAGCTTTAAAGGTCTTGCTGAAAAGCCACGAATATTCCTACATGTTAATGAGCAGAAATTGTGAGTCTGGTAATAAGATAGAAATTTGACTGCAAGGCTGCCACACACTGAACACAACAGATTAATTAATTCTGCCAACGTACCGCGGAGATAAACCGAAGTTTCACAGGTCCTTTCAAGCTGGTAGCAATGGGGGAGGCTAAATGGGGGGCCAACCTTATCATGTTTCCTCTGGGTGACGACGTTAGCATTAACAGTGGTTTGTGATGTTCTAATGTTGAAACAGATACCTGGAAGCTGTGTGAGGTATTAGTTCATCTTTGAAGGAAGATATAACAAGCAGCGTTAATTGTACCAGAATCAAAAGGTATAAACTGCAGGAAATTTGAAGAATAAAACAACTTAAAATGTTAAAGTGCATCTGAAATGCATTTAACATGACTGCATGCGAATTGTAATTAAACCGCAAAGTTATAGCAAAGTTTCCATCATTCGCATTTGGAATATCTAGGGGTGAGTTTAATAGCAATGAGAAATCAAAATTAACAGTCAATGTTTTTAAATTTAGATAGCAAAACAGTTTTTACTATGCCATCCCCCCCCCTTTTTTTGCGACCAGAAGGCCATATTCCCCTTTGGGATGAAATTTTGTGTGTTCAACCCACTCTTATTATCCTGCATATCTATATTTCCTGAAACAAAGGCTAAACTTTAATACATTCATTCTAAAAAAAAAAAAAAAAGCAGGTCCTTCACTGAACACTAAGCAGCTTTACACCTTGTTTACACGTTTTCTGGGAAGAGGTAACATTGATGAAAATATGAAAATGGAGAAACCGGAGTACCCGGAGAAAGCCTAGGTGCTCCTTCGTCCTCAAAAATCCTATTTGAGATAGGAGCCGCCTCATTAGGGTTCAATCCCGGCCAGGATCGATGATTCGGACGTAAAATTATTAAGTATGGGCTTCCTTCGGAAGGGAAGTAAAGCCGAAGCGGTTTTTTTTTTACTGTGGGTGATGATGTTTTTGGATGTACCCGAGAGACCCACTTCATACCCCGGGTCGTTCAGGGCCCGAAGTTCGTGCCTTAGTGGTCATAGGAGGGGGGAGATGGAAGGAGGAGATTCAGTTCACACAATTTGCTTTCATTGAACGCATTGAGGTATTCAAACACACGACACTTTGTTATCGGCCACCTGGTTCGTAACTTCTATGACTTTAATGACGCGAGCTACGTATACTTCTTGAATTTGCTTTTGGTTGTCTCTTGTTTACTGTCTCTGGTAAAACGATGTTGGTAATCAAAGCGTGCTTTTGTAAAGTTGTTGCTCCTTACGAGGTTCTAAACGTCCCCACGTAGTCACAAGAGCTCACAGGGGTTACAGCCATAGCGCCCACGGATTCCTGGGCCTTTAAAATATTTAAATATTATTTGTGAGCTCTTGAGCTCCCAAACGCGCTTACTTTAAACCCATCACCTATTTCACTCCTTATTGTGGAGCTCATGATCATAGGATGTAATGACGTCATCGCCGACACCAGACCCCTTCTACTTTTTAACGAATTTTGAAGCATTTCCAGCAACTAAGATACAAAAGATCTATTGTTCGGACACCTGCATGCACTTAACTTTTGTCGCAGTAGAGAGACCCATTGCTCTAGTCATTAACAGTAGAAGAGGGCACAAAAAATTTCAAACGGCAACTTTTCCCTAACGGCATAGATTTATACGTCCAGGTAGCCATGAATGCATTTTCCTCATACATGAAATGTTTCTGTTGTTACTACAGGGTATAACATATTTAGTTATCTAAATGCATTTACTCTTGGGCAAGCTTGGGTTTGAGGACCTTTCACAATTTTCAAGTTTAAAGAAGAGGCCTTTGAGCAAAATTTACCGAGCGTTTCACGCCCTGGTTTGAATGGAACGCTGATGCCCTGGTATGTTAAAGAGTGTCCGTTAATAAACCAAATCAGGCGAGCATTCTCCACATGGCCATGCGCTGCCACCATCTTTAAATCACTCGTACTAAAAACGTTTTAGCTAAGTGCAATTATGTTTAAACCGCGGGTGGAATCCCTCACATTTCTGACGCATAATTGAAGGTTTGCTGTACAATAGACTACATATTACTGATAGTACTCCCTGTTTTTTCTATTTCCCAAAGTACCTAGAATTTAATGAATTTGAGACAGATAATATATGGGCAGAAAATGGATGTCATTATATTAATTATTTTTAAGCATCTACAGCTCCGCTTCTACCAGTAGATTCTTGTGTTGATTATTTTTATAAATTTTTATTGTTGATTTTATTATATAAAAGTTTTAAAGATAAAATATACATCTTAACATGTGATAACAAGTATACAACAAAAATAGGTGTATAAAAACGATGTAAAATTAACACAGAATCACATGATTATATCCCAATATTAGTTTTTCCCCTTATTTTATATGAAAGTAGCTGTAATTTCAGTTTTAATATTCGAGGTGTGATCAAAAAATCACGGCAATATTCCTTTTTCTTAAAGAAATTTTATTTATTCATCAACATCAACTCTGTCCCCTTCAAGGTAATTCCCTCAGGATATAATGCACTTGTGCCAGAGCTTTTCCAGTCTTGGAAGCACTTCTGGAACTCACTTTTCTGTTTGCCTTTCAGCTCCTTCGGTGATTGTGTTTTATCTCATCAATGGTGGCAAAACGTCGTCCTTTCATGGTTTTCTTCAGCCTCGGGAATAGAAAGAAGCCTCAGGGGGCCATGTCCGGCAAATATGGTAGCTGAGGCAACATAATGGTTTTGTTTTTTTGCCAAAAAAAATCACGAACAAGCAGTGGGGTGTGAGCAGAATCTCGGAACAAACTTTGCTGCCACACGTTTCATGCCCATAACATCCGAAAAAATTGCTAGGCATGAACCAAATGATATACCGACATCAACAGCAACCTCTCTGATGTGATTCGGCAATTTTCCAGAATCATTTTCTTCACTTCTTCGGCGTTGTCGGCGGTTATTGATGTACTAGGGCGGTAGTCATCTTTAACATCTTCACGACCCTCTTTGAAACGTCTGTACCACTCATAAGCTCTTGTGTTGCTCATGGTAGATTCGCCAAAAGCCACAGTCAACATTTCCAATACTTTGTTGCACTTTATTCCATTTTTCAAGCAAAATTTAATACAAAATCTTTGATCCATTTTTTTCGAAAGTAAAAAATCGCCGAACACACCAAAACACGTCTAACCTTTTCGACTGTCAACAATGAATTAAACATTCAAAACAGCTGAAAAAGCCAACATTGGTCAGAAACATATGTACCAACAAGCTAAAAAAAATTTAAAATCGGATTTTGAAGCTCGCGAAATAAAAAAAAATGCTGTAATTTTTTGATCACACTTTGTACTAATGTTAAGTTTGATGTTCATTCTTGTTTTCCTTTTTATGTACATATATAAGTGTGTGTGCTATATTCCATTCTGCTTGTATTTTACCGTTAGACAATGTCATTTTTCATTTAACAATTAGCCTAATTTCAATTTTTGATATCCGATCTTTTAGATAATGTATTTTTTGTTGCGTTCACTTATCCAATTTGTTTAATTTCCCTGTTCTATTCGATATTTGTATTTATTAGCAGTTTTTCATAATATTTTAGGCACTCATTTAATGACATAACATCAATTTTGCCTTTACTTTTGTGCTATATCGTTGCTAACTCCAGTTACGTGTTCTTTTAGTTGTTTAACAAATTTCTTGCTTGCTTCTGCTTTTACTACTGTAGACAGTCTGGTCTTCTGTATTTATAATTTATATAACCTTCTTCTTTCTTTGTACAGCACCGTTTCTAAAATGTTTATTTTTAACATAATTGTGTTCCGGTTACTCGTTCCATTTTAATCCAATCTCTTTAACTTGCATCTCCTTTGAGTTCTTTACTTTTTCACTTCAGCAGCAAGGACTAGAAAATCTTTAGCTTTCTACAATATAAATCTACACCTGCAGTTATAGCTTCAGGTATTTTTTTCATTATTGTTTTATTTTCTTTGATGTAATAGTAGCTGGATATTCTGTTCCTTTAGTAGCTGAACTTTAAATCTTATTTTATTTTCTAATATTCTTCTAGATTTAAATATTTTAGCAATCTAATTCATAGTGATCAGCCACAATTTAAAACATCTCTTAATTTTTGTCCTCCTCGTTTCTTATTTCTTCCCCATTCAGCCCAATATAGTTAGTTGCTGTTTAACTAGCCAGTTATCACTTAATAATAATTTTTGCCCGTGATGCTGAAAATAACTAGTACGTTAATATATATTTTAAAAAACACATATAAATTTTCTTATTAGCCTCAGAAACGCATTGCCACCTAACCGCCACGGGTGGCCGAGGTCGTTAAGGCGCGGACGCGTGAGCGGGAGGTCTGGGTTCAAATACCGCCAGGACCGTCATCCCAGACTTAGGTTTTTACCAGGTTTTCCTCAGTCCTCATAACTGGCAAATTCCGGGGAGGTACCCTAAACTTAGACCTGGAACGCTTCCTTCCTTAAAAAAATCCTTTCCCAATTTATCATTTCATTTCATGTATCATCAGTGCGCACCGCCTGTGGTGCCTTAGCAGTAAAAACGGGCGTTAAACACTATTAAAAAATTGCCACATATTCATTAATGGCTGTCCACCTTCAGTATAGGTGCACATTCTGATTGACTTGAGTAAACCTGCATTTATTAATTTTCTGCGACTCGGTCTAATAGTACACTTCATTGTTGAAGAGAAATATCTAGGGAGAGCGCAAAATGCAAAAGTATAGACATCGCTAGACAGTAATTGAATAGTGTTTAATGCCCGTTTTTACTACTGAGGCACCACAGGAGGTGGACACTGGCGATACTTGAGATGACATGATATATTGTGAAAGGATTTTTTTTTTAAGGAAGGAAGCGTCCCAGGCCTAAGCTTAGGGTACCTCCCCGGCATTTGTCATTTACGAGGACTGAGGAAAACCTGGAAAAAACCTCCGTCAGGTAGGACGGTCATGGCGAGATTAGAACCCCAGACCTCCTGCTCACGAATCCGCGCCTTAACCATCTCGGCCACCCGTGACTGTCCTAGACAGTGATGAAGAATGCTAAAATTGTAATATAAATAAATGGTTGATTTCACAAAAAAATAATGCCCAAACAGAAATCTACGTAATATACATATTACTTGAATATAGCATAAAAATTTCACAAGATATGTAAATTTCGTTTTACTTTCCATCAGAAAACGTTGATCATTGATCAAACTATACTTCATGCATTTACGAAAGTAGATTTCATACTTATATACGTGAAATATACATACATCGACTGAAACAATATTTAGCCGTCTCTTTCCCGTTTTGACAACATGCAAATTCTTTATTTCAACAGCAGTAGCAACGTGTATTAAATTGCTAAACATTTACAAACATTACACGAACACTTTCAAAAAAAAAAAAAAGTTTCCACTTTAAATCAAATACATTTACAGTTATTATCACCTAAGCACAAACACTTAATAAAGCGTTTTTTTTTTTTTTTTTTTTTTTTTATTCCACGCACTTTGCATAGAAACCAAGCTATGACAGCTGTCTTTCTGTAAACAGATTCCAATATGCTAACCTATCTTTATTCGACTTAGCAAACTTAGCTCCAAGCGCAGTCAATCTTACCGAGGAAGTCCATTAAAATGTGTTACTAGTTTCCTCTGTCTCCACAAAAAGCACAGATTCTATATTCAGCCTCGTTTGCCCCCACTCTGTTTCACGCTAGACTCGATCTATTTTGAGAACTCAACGAATATGTACAGGATGTTTAGAAAATTGTGATAAAAATTATCGGTTAGAAGTATAAGCTAAAAGAAGTAAAAATATTCTAGAAAACATGGGTCGGCAAATTTACCGTTTACGAGGTAATAGCATTTGTTTTGTTGGTTGGGACCGCCACTAAACCGAGCACATGGATATTGTAAAACAGCAACATTCGTACTGCTTACGCATGCAGTTCTCTCTCCCTCACTGAGCCTTAATAATAAACAAAAACTAATAAATTGATCTATGGTTCCTATTGTTCATTGCGACTAAAGGTTGTGTGCCTATTGCGTCTTTATGAAAAGATCTGCGAACAGAAAAGAAAATACAGCAAGTAGAATACGCAGATATGCCAATTTTCCTAATTATCGAAAATATTCTTATTTTATTTAAATTGTAATAATCGAGTTTTGTTCTGAAGAAATGAATATTTTTAAATTTTGGGATTCAGGTAAACCTAAATTCCTAATGACTCGATTTACCTGTTTTTCAGGAATAGTTTTTTTTATTTAAATAGTATATACAGAATTTTGTTGCGAAAAAGCAAATATTGGTGGCGCTAGAGTAATTTTTAAATTTTGGTTTTCAGGCAAACCCTCGCTTCTAATAATCTGATTTCACTGATTTTAGAAATTATTTTTTTTATTTGATTTCAATGATGTATGACTAGTTTTTGTGAAAAAAAAAAAACAAATATTGGTGCTGCTAGAACGATTTTTACATTTTAAGTTTCAAGTAAACCCCCACTCCTAATAGCCCGACTTTTCTGATATTCAGAAAATGTACTTTTTTATTCTATTTAAATAATATATATGAAATTTCGTTGCGGAAAAACATATTAATGACCCTAGAGCGATTTTTAAATTTTGGGTTTCAGATAACCCCCCTCCTAATAGTTACGTTTCACTCATTTTCGGAAAAAATCTTTCTTGTTTTATTTCAATGGCATTTGTCGGGTTTCCTTTAAAAAGTTTTAAAATGTGGCCGCTAGAGTGATTTAACCCACACTCTTTTTTCAGGTATACCCCCACTCGATATGATCCAGTTGCTATGACTTTATAAAAATACTTTTATCAGTTTGTTTTAAATAAATATACCAAGTTTCATTGAAGAAAAAAAAAACAATAATTGCGACTGTTAGAGTGATTTTTCGGTTTTTTAAAAAGTTTCGCTTTTGGTTAATCCCCCCCCCCAATGGTACCAATTTTGCTCTTTAACAAAATCAACGAATCGTTTGTTAATTTATGGTTATATGCCGAGTTTCGATTAGAAAAAAAAAACAAAATTTGCGACCGCGTTAACAGTTTATTCTTATCATTTTCGGTGCCTGATCGATGAAGATTTGAAGAAAAGTTTCAAAAATCGTTTCATGGATACAATCACAACAGATTCATTCCTTTAGAATTCGCATATGTCAGGTCCTGGTTGCTTCAGGGACATCGTTCTGCTGCTGACACTAAAAGTAAGGTGCAAAATATGGAAGAGAAACAGCAGACATATCGAGGGTGATTATGCACCCATTGATCGGATCTCCGGGAGGAAGGAAAGAGGTTGGAGAGGGTCGCCAGGAGTGGCAAGGCCCCTAACTTTGTTTCCAGATAGAGCACTCTGACGCTGACACAGCCCTCCTCTAAGGAATTGAGCCATTCAGAAGGGCCGCTACAGTAACAGATGTCGGGTAGAAATTATTCCAAAGCTCAAGCCCCCGTGACGCCGTACAGAGCAACAGTCCACCTCGCCTGGCATATGGAGCATGCAACTAAAACCAGTGGAATGAACTGAGATAAAATATATGAGGAAAGAACAGATCCATTGGAGCATTCGCCTAAGGGACTCTGGGTAACCACGAAAAAACCACGGCCAGGATGTACGGCCTCAAGGAATTTGAAGCCGGAACCTCTCGAATGTACATAACAAGCGGCGTCACCCTACTCTTTAGCGAGATCACAAAATAACAAAGACAAAGGCACAGTATAATCTGTTACAGCCTAATCTACTTAAACTACCATTCTTCCCTTTGGGTGTGATCGTGTTTGTACGTTTCAGCAATTCCATGATTCAAAAACAACAGACGGCGCATAAAAAAAGAAATAACAGTATTTTTCCCTCTTCACACAAAACTGAAAGCGAAAGTAAATGTTTACGTAATCACGTGACTGTCAAACAAAGCTACTCCACTAGCTAAGTGAAATAACATCTCAAAGGTCGCATTGTTCATCAACGCTATAGTATAATGAAAAACATTAACATTCCAAATGTCACGGTCGGTCCTGGTAGTGTAGTGGTAACCATACATTCCTTCTAAACCCAAGATCGCGGGTTCAAACCCGGCCAGATAGATTTTTTCGGACGTAAAAATCGTAAGTATGGCTTCCTTCGGAAGGGAAGTAAAGCCGTGGGTCCCGTGTCGTACATTTATGGCACGAAAAAGAACCTCAAGCCTGAAAGAAGAGGCCTCTGAGCAAAATTTGTCGCTCGTTTCAAACTCTGATTTGAATGGAATGCTGATGACCTGAAATGTTAAACAGCGTTCATAAATAAATCAAATCAACAAATCCAGATATTATTAACGAATTCCGAAGGAATCTTAACAAAAGCTATTGCAGTTGTACCCAAGGAAGGCCATCTATCAACAAACGATTCGTCGAGTTCGTTTACCAGCAAAATTGCACCATAAGGGATGGGGGAGTTAATGTAAAGTGAATGTTTTAAAAGTGTGGGTGTGGTTTTTCTTTTTACTACTGAGGCACCACAGGCGGTGAACACTGATGATACGTCAGATGATTTTATAAATTGCAAAAATATTTTTTTAAGGAAGGAAATGCTCCAGGCCTAAGCTTAGGGCATCTCCCCGGTATTTGCTATTTATGAGGACTGAGGAAAACCTGGGAAAATCCTTAGTCAGGAAGGACAGTCCTGTCGGGATTCAAACCCCAGACCTCCCGCTCACGAATCCCCACCCGTGGCGGCCATAGGTATACTTGAAAAATGATTGCGGCTGAATTTGCAATTTTAAATTATCTTAAAGAAGCTCTACATATGCCATTTATATAAAATAAGATAAATAGTTTCTGAAAAACAGTGAAATCGGACTATTAGAAAGGGGGTTTACCTGGAACCAAAAATATAAAAATCGCTCTAGTAGCATTAACATATTTTTCGCAACAAAACTCCATATATGCTATTTAAATATAATAAGGAACAGAGTTCTGAAAATTAGGAAAATCAGGCCATTTGGAGGGGGCGTTCACCTGAAACCCAAAATTTAAAAATCGTTCTACCTGCGTCAATACTTGTTTCTCCACAGCAGCCTTCGGTATATACTTATGTAAAGTAAGCAAATTGGATTCTGAAAAATTAGGAAATTTGAACCCTTAGAAGTAGGTTAGAAAACCGAAATTTGGAAATCACTCTTGAGTTTAATTTTCTTTATATTGTTTTTAACATTAAAGGACAAATTAACTCAGGATATAAACTGCATTTATAACATTGTATATGTTTTATATTTAACCAAAGCTTTGTAGTGAAGATAGCAGCTGTGAAATATTATTCTAATATATGTTTCAGAATTTTATTTGTACGTAAGAGAGCTCTGTAATAAGCATTAGAAAATATATTCTTACACATTTTTAATACAATAATATTTAAATTAAATTTCAAAGCCATGAAAATCGATGAAACTTTCTATTTTTAATGTATAATTGCTTAGTATATTAATTGTTTTTAAATAGTAACATGTTTTTGTTTTATTGAAACATATGAAGATCATCTTAAATACGCAATGTAACTCGAAACTTTTCTCTATTTTAGTGAATGTAAAGATGATATCAAGGGCTCTGTTCATTAACATGGTTACATCTAAAGTTGTCATGCCAAATATGTTTGCTTTAATTCCATAATGCGTTTGCGCCAGTAACTCAATATGCAACATTTTCGTTTTAGTTGGTACCACGTTACGATGTTAGGACATAATTTTCCACTTTCACAGACTGCCGATTGTCACGCAAATATTCGCGTGGTGTAGTTAAAACTAAGCTTGTCTGATTTTTACTACAGGTTGTTAAACTTGTGCTGGTTAAAAACTTTTAAAAAATATATAAATTGTGCTCATTGTCATATGAGGCGTCCGTTTAAATACGAAACGTATTTCACAAAGGCAATACTAGATATCAGGTCTTCTCTGTGATTTGCAGTGTAATTTCCAACCTTATATTCTTTGTTTACCGCTTTTCATATTTTATGGGCCTGCTGGAGCACGTCATTAATTTTCAAATAAGTCTCCATTTGAAAATTGTTAGAACTAAAAGTATTTTGAAAATGTCAGGATGTGAGCAGTAAAATAAAGCATTGAATTTACTATGAGTTACTTTCATACGACTGCCCCATGTTGTAGGATTGAATATGGGCCTCGTCAGTAATAAACAACATAGTAGCTGCACTGTTCAATGTTTGGGCATAAAGGCTTACTCTCAACCATATTAAAAAACAAAACAATCCCCTACTTCCACTGGAGGTAAATAAGACAAACTAAAACAATGTTTAAGCCACTTACCAGCGTCATACGAAATGTCTTGGAACAACTTGCTAGGCTAATACTTTGTAGTTTACGTCACCATGCCTGGCCAGGTGAAACTGTCAATCCAAGAGGTGAGTTGCCTCCTCCATGTTCACTTAATTGATTCATGTAGGGCAACCTCGAAATGTGCAACTATTTTCTTTGGTTCAAGTTTCAACCCTAAACATTAGCATTTTTCAGTTATGAAACGAAATGCCAAGGAATGTATATTTTTGTTCTTATTTGATGGTTAAGAAACCGCATGTCTATTGTGAAGGAAATACAATGTAAACAACCGTGTAAAATCTTTCACTTCCGAAAATAATCACTCTGCTTTCGCGATCATTTAGTAGCACACTAGAAGTTAATTCATGAAAATAAGGTTATTGGTAGTTTCTCATACAGTAATGTCATTCTCTGTAGATTACTTCGCGTAATATGCTGTCAGTTAAATGTAATGCACTAGCACAAATCTTGTGATTCTCATTAAATATTACAATGCTTGGTTTTTTCGCTTATATCACTTGCCACAGTGGCAACCTTCACTTGTCTGCCTCACGATGCTTGTGTCCTCCAACTCGATATGCCTACTACTCAAAGCAAACACGCCACCTGGGAATCGTACAGTAGATAGAAGCGCCTATCACCAGATTTCTTTTGCTACCAACTTCACAAAAACAAAACAAAGAACATTTAGCCGAAAAGTCCTTGGCTCGAACTTATTACCATTAAATATAATCTTACTTGTCAAACAAACAAAAAATCTAGCGCAAAGCCAATGCATACACATTTTAAAATGTTTAAAAATACCCACACAATATAGCGTGAATGTTTGTGGTTTAATCTCAATAATAATAATAATAATAATAATAATAATAATAATAATAATAATAATAAATGTTTCCTTTTTGTGATCCTTATAGATTACAAGAATTCTAATTTTATTCCCCTAATATCACACAGCAATGTAATGCCATTACTTATTTCATTAATTAATAAGGCCATAATTTGGATTTTACGTACTTTTTTAAAGTTACTATACTAGATGAGTAATTCCCTTAGTTTACACAGCTCCTGCGTGATGGACTTTTTATAATACCTAATAACAAACTGTAAAGTATATCTAAATTCCATTACAAAAAATACTATAGTTCTACAAAGTCGGTCCTGGTGATGTAGTGGTAACCATACTTGCCTCCTAAACCCAAGAGACCGCCGCGAGTGACCGAGGTCGTTAAGGCGGGGATTCGTGAGCGGGAGGTCTAGGGTTTGAATCCCGCCAGGACCGTCCTCCGTGAGTGACGTTTTTTTCAGGCTTTCCTCAGTTCTCATAAATGGAAAATACCGGGGAGGTACCCTAAACTTAGGCCTGAACGTTTGTTTTCTTAACAAATAAATGATTTCCCAAGTTATCATTTCATTTCATGTATCACCAGTGTTCACCGCCTGTGGAGCCTCAGTAGTATAAACACTATTCAAAAAAAATTCTAAACCCAAGATCGCGGATTCAAACCGGCCGTGATCGATGTATTTTTTCGGGCGTAAAAAAAATTGAATGGGACGCTGATGATCTGAGATGTTAAAGAGCGTCCGTAAATAAATCAATACAACAACAGTTCTACAAAAAACGTTTAATATCCAAGCCTTAAATAAAATGAACTTCTTTTTTTAAAAGAACAGAACAACACATAGCCAGAATACTATTGAAAAAAGTAATAACAAAGCAAATCACATTATTCCCAATTAATAGTCATTGAAAAATCTCGCACTGTAAATTTGTGATCACTAGTGTATCCAGGAGTAAATTACAGTAAAATAAATATTCAGACAAAACTTAACTTCTACTAACTTATATCTATATAGTAGGCTTTTTACTATAAAAATCTTCAAAATCTAATTTGCCTTTTGTGTGTATGTGATTTATTTCTTTAAAATAACAACTGTTTAATATAGCAAAGGATAGATACCTGATTTGAGGTCAATTGCTATCAGTATGAAATTATTATAGTAGATTATGTAATAAAAGTATAGGAAACTGGAAATATATTTATCAAAGCAAAGCCACCCGGCCAGGACCGATGGATTTTTTCGGGGCGTAAAAACCCTAAGTATGGCTTCCTTCGGGAAGCGAAGTAAAGCCGTAGGTCCCGTGTCGTACATTTACGGCACGAAAAAAGAACCTCAAACCTGAAAGAGAGGCCTCTGAGCAAAATTTGTCGGCCGTTTCACGCCCTGAGTTGAATGGGACGCTGATGACCTGAGCTGTTAAAGAGCGTCCATAAATAATCCATTCAAAAAAAAAAATGCAAAGCCAACAATAGGTATTCTGTAAACAACAAAATATTAAACGTCGTTTGATTCAAAATATAGATTTAATAAACATGTTTTGATTACAGGTCGGATATACCGAATTGAAAAACTGCTGTTAAGAAAATAAGTTTTGTAAAGCGTATTCCAACACAAATACTGGACCCCAACAGAATCAAAGCGACGCCAGAAAAGTTTCTATTAAAAGGAAAAAGATTTATTTACGCTGTTGTTCATACCTTTGTAGTTGCAGCACAAAACTGAATCCTTTGGAATATGAAAGAACATATACCCTGAAAAACGAAAAATTTCTAACAGCCTTTCTTCCACACTTTCTGGTATTCGCCTTTACCTTTGTTTCTTAAAACAAATTCAAAATATTTATTTTACGCTATTATTTATTCTTTGTGTACATATACAAAGTACACCTCTATCAAGTAATATGATAATTTAATATTTACTAAAAGAGCATTGTTATTGATTTGCTACTTTTTATTTTATTTTATTTACTTTTTTTAATTGAAGTACAGGGAATGTTCACAAACATATGCATTAAAATTTGTGAAGATTATAAGAAAACTTTTTAACAAATATTTATTTTTTAATTTGAACATTGTTTATTGCTGTAGCAAATATTAAACTGGTTAAAATTAAATGCAAAGTAGTTTGCTCGATAATTATTGGCATGTGAAAATTCTTGCTGAGGGGCTACAATTAAAAGTTTACCACCCAGGTGTAAACATCAGCTTGTATTACTTGCTTGGTACGTGAAGTGCTAGGTGTATCTGTAAATATTGCTACCTCTGAGATTGAAATCAGGTGAGAAATTAGAACTTTCTCTCCAATTTTTGCAAATCTAGAACTGCCTGAAGCGGTTTTGTAATGGATTTTGTGGTCGTTGTTATTGTTGTTGTTGGACCCACGTTGGCGAGCAAAGTTATGAGATAGTTTGTAGGCTCCAGCTACGTGCCCCAGGTTGGACACCAATCTTGAAGCAATCTGTATTTGACGTTGAGCGATCTTACGTTGAGATGCCAAATCATGAAGCGGTTTGATATGCTGATCATTGATCGCTTCAGTGTTGTTACCTGCGTTTTAACGGCAACAATTTCTCAGGTTGAAATCTGCTATTTTGTTGATTGGGACTCAACAGAACCGGGAGAGGAGTTCAAAGTATAAATAACAATATATACATAAAGAGGGTGCCAAAAAATGTATGCACACTTTCACAGTAGATATCTATTTAATATATTTCAAAGTTGAACCGAAAAAATACAATAATGTGTAGTATGATGTTCTATAAACAGATGTGGTTCATATACATTATAATAGCATTGCTACGTGACAGGTAAATCAACAATGAACAAATGGAGTCAAGATTATCGTATCTGTAAACAGATGTGATTCTCATTACATTATGCTAGCGCTGTTACGGAATTTTGAAGTGGTATTGGAAAACCGAGAATGTTGTTGAAGTTCAAAGGTAATGGAGATATGCGTACAGAACAGAACCGCCAACGCGAGCATTCGAGACAAATTTCAGACTCGTGGTACCGAATGCGATATTCACAAGGGCAGCTCTGGCAGATCACCGTGTGTACGTACCTTAATGACAATCTTCCAAGGCATTGGACAGGACGAAGAGGTCCAATTGAGTTTCCGCCGCGTTCTCCGGATCTAATTCCGTTGGACTTCTATCTATGGGGAACTCTTAAGGATGTTGTATACCGTAGAAAACCAGCTTCACTGGCAGCACTTCGGGAAGAAATTGAAACGGATGTGCTGCAATTACTGAGGACACTTTCACAAACGTTGCTCAATCAGTAGTTCAACGTACTCAGAAGTATATCGACGTCGTTGGTGGGCATTTTGAGCAACTGTTGTAACTGTTAAAGTCTAAGATGATTAGTGCTCATCATTTTCTGTTTGTGTGAATTCAGTTTTGTATGTTAACACGGGTTTTCCTTTTCTTGAAGTGTGTGTACATTTTGGCAGCCTCTCTCTCTCTCTCTCTCTCTCTCTCTCTCTCTCTCTCTCTCTCTCTCTCTCTATATATATATATATATATATATATATTATGTTCAAAATCTCTCGAGTCCTCTGGTGTTTTGCGTACGATAGACTTGGCTACGTTGAATTTAAACGTAGTTGCCGCCTGTAAAACTTACAATGAGTGCCACGGTGTGTGAAACTAAAAGTCAAACTTATAATAATGAGTACTGCGAACTGCGTGTATCCTGTCGCTTGTAGGTCTTCAAACTGAGTGCCTTATCCCAACAAATTATCCATTATACATTAAATTCAAATCAAAAATCGTTGACTAGGAGACGCCAAAAGGCACGCACAAGCTTCGCATCCATTTTTAAAGATTTAAAACATGGCTGGTTTAAATTTCACCTACCGTACGTACCATTCGTTGTTACTTGAAAGTTTAAAAACATACACTTCACCATTGACCAGATTTAAAAGGCGAACGGAACAACCCTCTTGAGTTCAGAGATCTTCACGAGTTTAAAAATCCTTTGAGTTTATTACCCTCCAAAGGAAGCCGTTTTAAATATGGCATCACACTACACCCACAGGTTCATTCTTCCTATTGTAAAGATTATATATATATATATATATATATACCTTTCGTCCTCCAAGCTACCACAGGCATTTAACACCAGAGTCTTTCTCTTTTGTCGACCTAACACAATTCAGACGATATGATTACATCGTAATACACATTGATACATGCATGATGAAGATATTACTTTAATTAAATTTCAGTGAGGGTGGATGGGGAAAAACGATTTTATGCCTAAGATAAAGGGACAAAATGTAATAATGAGTTAACAAAAAAGTTCTCTTTATTTTCATTGACTAATAATTTAGAAGTTTTATAATCGCCATCAACTTTCAAGAATTAAGCTTATAGGGGCTTGCTTCGGTCTATTGCTGTTCCATTCAGCACTTCATTGATTTACTTGTTTTTCTTTTACATTTGGGTTTAAACAAGAGTACTAGATCTTCCATTGTATTATTTTAGTCTGTTTTCGTTGTTTTCCTTTATTTGTTTATTAATGAAAAATATGCTGATTCTGTTTTGATTACTTAATTTAATTTCATATTAATCTGGAAGTGTAGGCCTGCTACACTTCTAAAGAATTTAACTTCTACAGTCAATATTTTTTTTTTTTTTTTGTATATTTCTTGTCCGTAGTTCAGAATTAAGAGTCATGCAGAAACATTGAAACTATGCATTGTATCAAACTATGCCTTTCACGGTACTCAATAACTTTAAAGGTTGCTTCTATTTTAAGAAACACTGTTCCGTTAATTATCAACCATTCCCATTTACCATTTCTTCCCCTCTCCCCATTTCCCCCCTCAATACGTTTATTACCCGTTACGTGGTACAGTGGTGGCCTTGGTCTATTGGCCCTAACAGACCATGGTAATGCTTATTGGTCATTTTGACTGAGTGACATCATCGTTCCTGTTTTATATACTGATTGACTTTTCATTTCACTTAACCGTATATTCTGCTGTGCTTGGGAATCAGTCACGTCTCCTTTCATGAACGGCAGCGGAGAAAGCCGAGGGATGACTGCATCAATGCGGAGATTTGTACTATAAATTCAACAAATACATGCAGATATAACAATCTCAACACAAAGAAACAAACAACGGAATGCAAACAATGAACTTTTAGGGTGAATTTATAGTTAATCATATTCAACATACAGCGCAATCAAAAGGGAGACTGTAATTTAGCAATGTAAAACGTAAAGGAAATAATTGATAGGTAAAAAGCATGCACTTTTAACAATAAAAATTATGACTTTTTTTTTAACTTAAGCTAATCTAACTGAACCTAATCTAACCAAAATGTGCAACTTATGCGTTTTTAACTTTTTATCCTCCCAGGATTTTTTTAAATTAAGCTAACCTAACCTATTCAAAATTTACTAAGCATTGTCCTCCCTAAAAATAGCTTTATTATAATAAGAAATGTGAAGACAAATAAATTATGAAGATCAAAAAAATGCCCAGGGGATTGCGAATCCTGTGCCTTCCCGTAGGTAATAAGACGCTGTAACCAACTAAGTCACAAGGCGGACATGGACAACTTGGTAATTATTTACGTACATTAGTTGACTGGAGCTGGGCTCGGTTTTCTCCGCTGCCGTTTGTGAAAGGACATAGCAGGATATACGTTAAGTTTCATTTCTGGCTCATGCTAGTTCCGAGTCTCTAGGAGAATATTTGTTTTGGGTATGGGATCGAAAAATCTATTAGGCTCCGAAGCCTATTACAAGTTACATCAGTGCATTATTTATATATGCAGATCTTTAGTTGGAATTT
Source organism: Metallyticus violacea (assembly GCA_030762175.1). Lineage (NCBI taxonomy): Eukaryota > Metazoa > Arthropoda > Insecta > Mantodea > Metallyticidae > Metallyticus > Metallyticus violacea. The sequence continues at coordinate 107,343,525 of CM060845.1, read as the reverse complement.
TAAATTGTGTAACTTGAGAATTTCTTGTTAAATTGGATAAAATGCGAAACGTCTTTTGGTATAATGTGCGATGTTTCACTTACAGTGATAGGTTTTGTTTTAACTTATTCAAATTTTCGAGCTTAAATGTACTTTTTCATATTTCGTAAATTATTTTGGAGGTAGTTAACAAAATAAAGTCTTGTTTAAGATACGGTTAAATCCATGGAAATTTTCTTTCTGTTATACTCCGTTAATTTTGTGTTTTAAATTGAAAAAGTAGATATTGTGCTTTTGGATGCAATCCATGGGAACATTTTCCTCTTTTCTATTTTCTCTGATTGCTACTTTGTGATATGTATTATAAATTAAGTGTCTGTTGTGTCAGTCTTGTATAAGTGTTGTGCTTTAGGTAGTTCTCATGGTGTTTTCACAAATTATACGTCATCTTTATCGTAGTGAAAGCTACCTATGGCAATTATGATTGCCTGAGGGTTAGGGAAATCCCGTTCATAAATATTTATAACTTTATATATATTTAAATTGGTTAATTATTACTTGGTTCCATGCATTAGGTGTTTATTACAAATTAACCCAATAATTATAAAAATACTTTAATAGTAATTTAATAATTGTAGATTCGTATTTAATCAATTCCATTTCGATTTCATCTTGTTTCCTTTAAAAGTTTTAATGTGCCAGTTAACTCTTCAAATGTTAATTTATCAATTTTTCTCATATTATATATATCGTTCCCTTCTCAGGAAGAGAACCAGTATATCATACTTAAGCATATACGGTTTACGACCCATGTATAAAATATATTTATAAAGTGTATACAGAATTTTATAACTATACTACTAGTTCTTTAAAATAGTTCTTTAATTGTCAGTTCAGCACTTTATTTATTTGATTAATTATTTATATGCATTATTCTGAGCTCAATATGCATCGTACTCCAGGTTATTTATCTGTCCCAAAACTATTTGTTTATCTCTTGTCCCTCTTTCTCACACTTATTGCTATGCAGTCTTACTACTTTATATTACATTTTCCTCCGTATTTGTTTTGTAATATTTTCAGTATGTCTCCTTTTTATCTTTTATTGGTGATTTAATATCATGTATTTTATTCTCCTTCCTTTGTTTTTGGTCCTTTATCTTTACCTAGGGTAATGGTTTCAGCTATTACAGGTCCTCTTATTATATGCTAATATGTATGATGGTAGGTTCATAAATTTCCGGCCTAACTATTTTCTAGTATGATAAAGACAAAAAATATATTTCACTTTTCAATATTGCAATACACTTCTCTCATCTTTGAATTAACATTTCAACCCCCTTTCCCAAAATAATCAGAAGTCTTGTCTGCATAATGGGCATAAACAGCATCCATCACTTCTTCACCACACTTTCGACGGACCTTCTTGAGTTCTGAGAAGAGGAAATAATCACTGGGAGCTATATCTGGTCTGTAGAATGGATGGTCGATATCCTTGAAGCCACATTTCTTCACAGTTTTCTTTGCAACAAGAACTGTGTGCACAGGCGCGTTGTCACTCAACTTTCCTCGCCTTTTCTCTTGGATGGAAGCACGCAGTCTCTGCAGTGGGCCAGCATAGAACGCCCCATTTACTATGGTGTGAAGTCAATGAAGAGTATTTCTTCACAGTCCAAAGATTGTGGCCAAGATCTTCTCTATTGACTGAGTGACCTTGGCCTTTGGAAGCGGTGCTTCCCCAGGTTTACGCCACTCCATTGATTCTCTTTTGGACATTGGATCATAGTAGAGGACCATGGTTTCATCTCCTGTAAAAAGGTTTGCAGAACGTCTCTCTCGTTGCCACGGCAGAGCTCCAAAAATTCCTGATAACAGATGACTCGTTGCTTCTTTTGAACTGAGGGAAGAAGTTTAGGTACCCATCTTGCACTAACCTTATGCATGTTTAAATGTTCATGAATAATTCGAAGGACTATTGCTTTAGAAAGGCTCAGCCTTGTTGCTGTTTCTAAAACTTTGAGCCGCCGGTCTTCCATCATTTCTCCCTACACAAGAGCGATGTTTTCAGGAGTGAGCACCTCCAAGGGCCGACCTGCACGCTCTTCGTCTTCAGTGCTTTCTCGACCCATTCCAAAAAGTTTGGCCCATTCTTTTACGCAGAATATGAGGGGGATGCTTCCCCATATACGCCGCTCTATCGTTGCTTAATTTCATTTGGAGTAAGTTCTTCCTTGAACATTTTTTTAATAGTGTTTAACGCCCGTTTTTACCACAGAGGCACCACAGATGGTGAACACTGATGTTACATGCAATTAAATTATATATTGGGAATGGATTTTTTTAAGGGTAGGAAATATTCCAAGGCTAAGTTTAGGGTACCTCCCCGGCATTTGCCAGTTTTGAGGACTGAGGAAAACAAAAAACAGTGAAGGAGGACGCCCTGGCGGGATTCGAAACCCAGACATCTCACTCACGATTCCGCGCCTTAACGACCTAGGCCACCCGTGGCGATTGCTTGAACATGTCACAATCTTCTACACATATCCCTCTTTCTGCAACTATATCTGAACAACTGAACACAGCGGGGCGGAATTTACACCTGCATTGTTTTATTTAACAGATGCGGTATGGCACCAGATAAGGGTTTTTTGAAGGCGATAATCTTTATTGCCGAGGCCGGAAACTTATGGACCTACCCTCATATATTATTTTTAGAATGAATCTTTTTTAATACTTTTAGCTAGGGAAATAAACACTAATACTTTCAAACCATGTACATTTGCGATAAGACTTATATTTCTTAGAGCTTTTCTATATTGTAAAAATAAATGTTTAGAGAATTTCTCTTTAAGAGTTTTTTTCAGTATGCATGGTGTTACGTTAACAAATCCCTTGTTACTTTTATGCTTTGCTTTCTATAAAATCAGAACCTTCATTTCATTTTTACCTCAAAATAGATTTATTCATATAATGTAGAATTTTATGGCCTTTGACATCCTGATCTTTGGCACGAAACTATTCAGTGTCAGAATTAGAAGTCAATGAGTTAAATACATTCGCTTGCTACCTTATAGCTCGAAAGTTTTCTAATAATAACAGACTTGAAAAGACTATTTAGTCACAAAATATGCAGAAAAAAATTCAACGTTATGCTTATATTATGCTTAAATTTCTCATCAGATTATTTAGAATTCTGCAATAAAATATATGACCGTATATAATAAATGATGTGGAAACACGTGTTTCAGCTATTTTTTAAAATTAAATATTAATTCAGATTCATGTTTCTCAATAGTAAATCCCACTTGGCGTTTGAAAGGTAAGCACATTTGTAATTTATACAAAGCAGCACACGTAAAATGAATCAATTGCTTCTTGCAAAACAGGTGACTTCATATCCGTACAGTACTACCAACTCAAACTTTATAAATCTGAGAATGTTTTTTCTTTCTTATGCTCTTATTTATGAACAACGTATGGAATACAAAATATCTATTCTAAATTAAATAAAATGCTTACATATTGTTTTAAATATCAAAAGTTAATTAGCTTATTAGTAGTTGCGGTGTTCAGGCATTAAAAAGATAGAAAAAATAAGGCAAAATGTGTAGTACAGGATCTATAAAAAGATATACATTATGACTGGTAGCTAATTTTTTGTTTAAATGTCGGAAATTCCAAGAAATAATGCTGTAGTTGGTATGTCAGTGAACATTTTACTACGACGAATCAGGTGTGGTATGATAGTCTCGTTTTCATTGCGGACGATCGGCGTCTCAAAGTTTTAATTTATCGCTGTTAAAGTCTGTAATCGGAACCATGCAGCGCTATAACTACACTGATTATTTTTACAAGTCAGTAATGGATACTGAGATCGACAGTTACAAACAAGTGCCTCCCGCCCACAATGAAAATGAGACTGCTAAAGCAACATACCTACCGATTTTAAAAGCTTTGCGAGGGTAGATCCATAAGTTCCCGGCCTAACCATGTTTTAGGTATGATAAAGATAAAAACTACACTTTTCAATATATTTATCCTTTGTTGCAATACACTTCTCACATCTGTGAATTCCCTCCACCAAAATAGTCAGAAGTCTTGTCTGCAAAATGAGCATAAACGACATCCATCACTTTTTCGTCACACTTAAATTTCCTTCCTCGAAGGTTCTTCTTGAGCTTTGAGAAGAGACTATTGTCACTGGGAGCTAGACCTGGGCTGTAGGGTGCATGGGCGATCTCCCCGAAGCCACATTTCTTCACAGCGTTCTTTGCAACAACAGCTGTGTGCACAGGCGCTTTGTCGTGAAGAAGGCGCACACCACCAGCCAGCTTTCCTCGCCTTTTCTCTTTGATGGAAGCACGTAGTCTGTGCAGTAGGCCGGCATAGCACTCCCCATTTACTGTGGTATTCCCCTCCTTGAAGTCAATGAAGAATATTCCTTCACAGTCCCAAAATATTGTGACCATATGTTTTTAGTTGACTGAGTGGCCTTGGCCTTTAGAGGCGGTGTTTTACCAGGTTTACGACACTCCAATGATTCTCTTTTGGACAAAGTACCATAGAAGGTAACCATAGTTTCATCTGCTGTAACAATGGTTTGCAGAACTTCTCTCTCGTTGCTACGACAAAGCTCCAAAAATACCTGATAACAGACGATTCGTTGCTGCTTTTGGACTGATAAAAGAAGTCTAAACATCCATCTTGCACTAACCCCATTCATGTTTAAATGTTCATGAATAATTCGAAGGACTGTTGTTTTAGAAAGGCCCAACCTTGCTGCTATTTCTATAACTTTGAGCCACCGGTGTTTCATAACTTCTTCTTCCACAAGAGCGATGTTTTTAGGAGTGAGCACCTCCAAGGACGGACCTGCGTGCTCTTCGTCTTCAATACTTTCTGGACCCGTTCGAAAATTTTGGCCCATCCTTTTTCCATAGAATATGAGGGGAATGTTTTTCCTTATACACCGTCCAATCAGTGTTTAATTTCATTTGCAGTAAGTCCTTCTTTTGCGAAGAAACTTAATAACAGTTCGAAACTACATTTTTATCATGTCGCAATCTTCTATACACAGCCTCCTTTATGCAACTATATCTGAACAACTGAACACAGCGGAGCGGAATTTACAGCCGCAATTATTTACTTAACAGATAAGATATGACACCAGATAAGGGTTTTGTAAAGGCGATAATTCATATCGGCGTGGCCAGAGAGTTCTGTTTATAATATGAAATCACCGCAGCATTCTTTACAATGCTGTGTTGGAACAAACAATGGCTTTACTTCCCCAAAAAGTACTAAGCTACAATAACAGATAAATTGCAAAATAAGGAAATAGTTACAAAAAATTACGGTACATACAGAATAATACGAAACACGTAAATATACAAAAAGGGAAAATAATGTTAAACAAAACCTTACCATAATCTTTTGGTAGTTTACAAATATTATTTCTGTATACTTAGATCATTTTTGATGTTCACCAATAACAGTAACTTTGCCTTAAATCCGGGTTCTACTACAGGAATCTGGCTAACGTTTTTATAGCTGTATTCAAGGAATTTGCAAAATCAGTTACTGTAGGAGGTAGTGATGAATGTGAAAGATCAATTTCAGGATTAAGTCAATGTGAATACGTTTATTATTTTAAAGCATGACAGAAAATTTTATTTGACGAAATATTCCCAAAATATTCCTTCCTTTCCTTTTAACAAAATCATACCCTTGCAGCGGCCCTAACGAATCAGGAGGTGAGTTAATTAAACACGTGTACTAGAATGGAGGGAAGGATTTTGAAAAAGGAAATTTGATTGATAAGTTTTGAATTCTCAGGGATAATGTTATTTGTTCCCCTCCGACGATTGGTTTCCGCTGGCTTATATATTGCTACGGCTATTGAGACTCTGCTGCTGGATACTTTTGTGATCCTGTGACCACAGGGGAAGGAGTCTTGGAGATTAATAATATTTTAATTTATTGAATATAAACTATTGCACTTAACTAATAAAGCTCGTCCACTTAATACTCTTCCAAAACTGGTTACACCTTTCCACTAATTGAATGGAACTGAGAAAGCCCTTCCACTGATATTGCCCCGTTGAATGCTATTGCAAAACTGACTGCGGGCCGCAAAATTGCGAGACTTAAATAAACATGTCCTACGTGACTTTTTACATGTAGATATCAACTCAGGCGGTTAGCTTCTTCCCTTAAAGAGGTTATCGGCCTGTCTTTTCATCCCTGCAATTGCCTCCAAATGTTATTCTATTGTGCATACCCTGCTTTACAATTTTCTAACAGAATACCAATAGACATCTTGCTCAAGAATTTTTACAAAATGTTGTTACAAAAGGCAACAGAAATTCCCAGGTCAGATTTTATGGCTAGGGTGAATTTCTGCGCTCTGGTAAGAGAAAATAACATTTTACACACAATAACTCAACACTTGTACAAAAAAATGACCTTACACTCATGACTATACTGAGAAAGTTACATAAAAATTTTGCTACAATCAATTTAATTGAATTGAGCTGTCACATCATAAATACTGCTTCACCTTTCATGTCGGAAGAAGCAGAATAATTAATTAATGCATTTATTTCTGTTACAGATGTTCCAGACATGTTTAACTGGTAAAATGTATGCACTCATTAACCGCAAGTTTGACCATCCAGAGCTGGACAGACACCATCAGGTGAGCTAACCAGCCCAACTGTTGATCAACTCTGGTTAAAAGAACGACTTAGCGAATATTAAGCAAAATGGATGGTTCCAGCGATGTCTAATATTATAATAAATGCCAACAAATCCCAAGTTTGGAAATGAATATAGACGACGAGATTAAGAAGAATTGCTCAACACCACCATCCAAATCGTACGACAGCGTACTAGGTATCGTATTAGCTGTACCCGAGTGGGAGGCAGCCATTACAGTGACCGTTCTCTCACTTATTACCTTGGCGACTATAGTCGGAAACGTCCTGGTGATTCTGGGTGTTTTCAAACATAAACCTCTGCGCACGGCACAAAACTTTTTCATCGTGTCTCTGGCCCTCGCCGACCTAACCGTGGCGCTCTTGGTGTTGCCGTTCAACATCGTCTCCAGCGTCCTTGGCCGATGGGTTTTTGGCAGCTTTTTCTGCAAAGTTTGGTTAACCTGCGACATCCTGTGTTGTACAGCCTCAATTCTGAACCTCTGTGCCATTGCTCTAGACCGCTATTGGGCTATCACAGACCCCATTGATTATGCTCAAAAGAGAAATGTAAACTGGGTGTTGAAGATTATTGCTGGGGTCTGGCTGTCATCAGCCATCATTTCTTCTCCTCCTCTTGCGGGCTGGAATAATTGGCCTGATGAGTTTGTCGCTGACACTCCTTGCAAACTGACCAACGAGCAGGGATATGTAATATACTCTTCACTAGGATCCTTCTACATCCCGATGTTCATCATGACTGTTGTATACATTGAGATTTTTGTGGCCACTAGAAGGCGCCTACGTAGAAGATCTCGGGCGGCAAAGATGAGCATGATCAAAATAAGACAGATGCAGGCAGAACCCAAAGCACCCTCATATGATCGTGAATCCCTGAGCACCGAAACTTACTTGAAGAACAATGTGGCTGACAAGGAAAACAAGCACGAGTTAAAGCCAGAAAAATCTCTAGAAGAGGATTCTCTCACCGATAATCCCGACACAACATCCAGTACGACAGACAAAACCAACACAAATGAGCCTGAAGTGAAAAGATACAGCTGTAATAAGCAGCTGTCCTTCACTATACAAGAAGATACACCAGTATATAAATTTATAGAGGATAGGCACCGCATCTCCTTGTCGAAGGAACGTCGAGCAGCCCGGACTATGGGCATCATCATGGGTGCTTTTGTTTTCTGCTGGTTACCTTTCTTCCTCATGTATGTGATTGAGCCATATTGTGTCATTTGCTGTCCCTCAGAGAAACTAGTTAACTTCATCACCTGGCTAGGGTATGTCAACTCAGCACTCAACCCGTTAATCTACACCATCTTCAACATGGACTTCAGAAAGGCTTTTAAGAAGCTACTACATCTAGATCCATAGTAACTGCTGTAACAAAGCAAAGCTGTATAAGAGGTGTGGCAAGTAAATAACGAGACTGATGTAACATTTATCCCCTTCAACATACTCTCCTCCTTTATCTATACACCGCTAGGATACATGTCTCCCATTGTTCAAAGCAATGCTGTAGGTCATCTATTGTCACCTTCTTCAACTACTCTGCCGTTTTAGCTTTTACCTCTTCAACAGACTGAAAATGTTTTTCCTTCAATGCACTTTTCGAACACATAAAAGCAATGGAGCCAGATCTGGTGAATACGGAGGATGTTCAAGCACAAGAGTGCGCTTTTCCACTTAAAACTTTTGCACAGATAGGATGTTTTGGGTAGGTGCGTTGTCCTGATGCAGAATACATGCGCCGTTCTTCCACAAATCCGGCCTTTTCTTTCTTACTCTTTCCCTCAAAATGATTACGGCTTCTTTGTAGTATTTCTGATTAACGGTTTGACCCTCAAGCACCCATTCAATGATGATAACACCCCTAATATCAGCATCGTCTTCAGTTGTGACTTGCTCATTCTTGGCGATGTGGGAGTCTTCCAGTGCATCGCTTGACGTTTTGTTTCCATTGGAAGATCCACAAGTGATGACACATATGAGCAAGTCCGGTTCCATGACATCAGAGCAAATGCTCTTCCAATGTTCTTTTTGTTCCTGTGAGAGGATTTTCGGAACCAGTTTTGTACAAACTTTTGTCATATTTAATTCATCATACAAAATTTGTCTCCCAATTTCTTTGTCCATGTCTAACATCATCCAAATGCTCAGATGTAGGTCTTTCCGCACAATTTCATTAATTTTCTGAACGTTTGTTTCAGTTCTTGAACTCACAGATCGACAGAGATGTGCATCAACTATAACCTTTGCCCTACCTTCTGAAAACCGTGTTGTGTCATTCAAAAACTCGCGAACGTGACATAGCATTATCACCAAACACGACTTTTAACATATGAAAACATTCCGTTACCGAATTTTACAAGGATTTTGAGGTTAATTTACTTGAATTTTAAGTTCACCATGTTCGCTGCACTGTTACAGAACAACGTCCTCTACAACCAAGGCTCAAGTGCAAACTAAAGCAGACAGAAAGACGAAACGAAAAGTGGTTTGAAGGTTCAAGGTCAACTGCATTCCAATATGCGGCTGCGCGGTAGAGATGCGCAATCTCTTTATTTTCTTGCCACACTTCGTATTTACATGGTTTTTATCATACACTTCAGAATACTCTTCAGGAAAAGTCTACTAAGCAGTCTTCTGCCCAACAAAACAATAAAAAATTGTATACCTGTAATATGCAATTGAACTTGAATTTCAGAGACATTTCAATAAATTATAGTGTTTCAACGCCCGTCTTTCAGTCCCATCTTTTGATTCATTGCATATGCACAACTTTGGTATTCAAGAAATAGTATATTTATTGATATATAATTAAATAATTCGAAGCACTATATCATCAGTATTAATTTAAGTGACCAGGAAGTGTAAATCTAGCAAATAATACAGCACATACATTTTGCACTGTATCTCAATAATTTATAAATCTATAAATATGGAAATTTTATGAGATATTAAGAATACTTAACTAAAGATGCTCTGTAAATTTTAATCCTATAATAAACATAAAAAGTTTTAAACAAAAATAAATCATATATCCCAGATAATTTAAAAAGTTGACACAAATATGCGTTTTTCTCGGGATTGCACACACTTAATGTATGCAAATGTTAAGTGTAATAACCATAGGAATTTAAATATCACTGCTAGTAGAAAAAAATTAATGCCAATAAAAATTTAAATGTTTTTTTTTTCTTCAAAAATTTGAAAATTAATTTCTTTTCAACCAACTAGCATAGATGTCATTATAGTTACCAGGATAGCATTTTATCTGCAATTTAAGTGAAAAACAATGCACTTCAACTACATCAATAGTTTATAACAAAATGCTTTATTATTTCACAGTGTTTTCAGTTTTGTAACAAGTTTTATTTTGGTTTAAATATTTTTTTTTAAAAAATATTGCATTAGAGTATTAAAATTAACAGAGCATCTATAGCTAGGTTTTCTTAATATCTCTCAAACTTTTCATATTGATAGCTTTAAAACTATCTGAGATACAGTGTAAAATATATATTGTTGGATTATTTGCTAGATTTATACTTCCTGGTTACCTTAAGCACAGAAGGTCAAATGTTAATTTCTGGTTTTGTTTCTATCATAGAAGTCCCTTGTTTTATTTATTTCGTATACCCTAAGAAGCAGAAGGTATTTCTATAGTTTGTATTACCATAATATTATATTCAAAGCCTGTATTAGCTATATTTAACTGGAAAGAAAGAATTTCCCAATTCCATTGTATGTGATATTTCATCTTGCAACCAATATTTTACAAAAAAACAATAAAATAAAATGCTGTTAAATGAAACATAAAACTGGCCATGTTTTGTTCACCCAGAGATTTTAGAAATAACGACGCGAACTTCCACAATATGGCTGACCAGCTAGAGTGCTATTGGTTGTACAAATGAAGACAGGCTAAAACAAAAGTGAACGAATATCAGCGGCGCTTCGTTAAGCGACAAAGTGTAATACAACTCCGTCGTTAAATTAATCAAATTAGTTCCATGCAACAAATGAGATGCCAGATTTTGCTCTAATTAGCGTGGAAATAATTGCAACAGAAAGATTCATTCGCTAAAACATAAGTTGCGCGATTTTTTTTTTTTTTTTGGTGGACTTTATCTCGTTTTTTTTTTTTTCTGGATCAAAACAACAATATGTACCTGCTTTATAGCGACACATTCGTACTTTTTAAAAAAGGAAATGAAAAGCTTAAATTCTTACGGTCCTCTTTGTCATATTAATTTTTAAGTTGCCATTTTAACATTCAGAAGGAAATTTTTAAATTATGACTTGCTTCGCTCCGTTCAAACTTATTGTTTATCCGTTGGCTGTAATTGATTTATAAACTTAACTGATAGTTTATATTTACAAAAATGTAACATTGGTGATTGAGTTTTATACATCTATTTTTAGAGTAAGCGGTTTAGAGATTATGGGCAAATCACAGGAGCATCTTTGAATACAGAGGAATTCCAGGCAGCTCGCTACAAGGTAACTATAGACAAGTACAGCGTCAGTGTAGCATGATTATGTTATGTGTTAACCACTTTCGATGAAGCTACTTGGGTCTTAGGCAAGTGAAAATATGAGAGAGCGTAGGCTTTCACGGCCGGAGAAATATGTGTAACTGTGATATTATTCCAATCCGTTTTGCCGTGGTCTTCTGGAGATGAAGATTCCGACCGTTCGTCTGCAACTACAGTGGCGTGGTAACACCGCTTCTGAAGCATTGGCTGTCAGAGTCGCTTTATTTATACTGCCAGCGTTCCCCGCTGATTGGTCCGGACCGAGCCTTGGCGTGTCGGCTGGTAGGAAGAGTCTGGCCTTTCCTGTGCTGCTGGTCTCTCTTTGTTTCCGACGGACATCGGAGAAAATTTAGAATATAATGGATATAGCATAGCCATCCTACGGCTAATTTTGTTGGCTAGCTCACTGATGTGGGGCTTCCATGTTAGCTTCGTATCTAGACGTACTCCGAGATATGTAGCCTCTGTGCTCCATGGAACACTGCCACCTGCAATAGTGATGTTGGGGACATCCGAAATTTTACGTCGTGTGAAGGTTACTGCCTGGGATTTGCTGGGATTTACAGCCAGTCTCCAGGTGGAAACCACGTGGTTAGCTGGTCGGCGTAGCGTTGCAGTCTTTCGACAGCAACTTGGTGATGTGTAGATTTAGTTGTAATTGCGGTGTGATCTGCGCAGAGGTACAGTGAGCAGCCTGTGTAGGATGGCAGAGAATTTATATAAGCCAAAAAGAGTACCGGGCCGAGGACACTGCCTTGGGGGACTCCTGCACCGATAGGACGGGGAGAGGAAAAGACTTCTGAGACGGAGACAGTGAAGGTACGGGTTCTCAGGTAGGATGCAATTTGGTGTATTAGATAATGAGGGATGTTATAGTGGATTAGTCGGTGTAGAAGGCCTTGGTGCCAGACAGTGTCAAAGGCCCGCGTGATGTCTAAAAACAACGCCGGTACAAAGTGTTGGTTGTTTAAACCTACGATGATTTCATCCACCATGCGAAGCAATTGGTGGGTGGTGGAGTGCTGCCGCCTGAAGCCAAACTGTTCTGGCCTTAGCACTTGGTGAGTGTCGAGCGGTTTCTGAAGTCGATTTAGCAGCACATTTTCAAACAGCTTACTCAGAGCAGGTAGTAAACTGATCGGCCGGTGGTTTTGGGGATCCCGCGGATCCTTACCTGGCTTCTTTAAGGTGATGATTTTGGCATGTTTCCAGGACTTAGGGAAGTAGCCAATACTGAGTAAGCAGTTGAAAAGGCGAGCAATGAGCTTCATCCATGTGGGAGGTGGAGCCTTTAGGGCAGCGTAAGGAATCTCATCGTACCCTGAGGCCTTGTGCGGGGATGTTTTGCTTAGCAATGATGCTAGCTCAACTGGGTTGGTTGGTTGTACCTCCTGTTGGTCAAATGTGTTGGCCAGAAACCGCTCGACGATGGCCTCGATCTGGTGAACGTTATCGTGGTTTTGTGTGTCCATAGGCTTGGAAGTGCGTTCCAGGTGGTCAGCCATCATCTCCACCTTCTCCCTGTCGGACTCGGCTATTCTTGATCCAGATACAAGTGGCGTCCTGGGTTCTGGAATTCGCAGCATGGTCTTAGTGAGGCTGCTGCTGGTCTCTCGTGATAGGCTCGCAATGTTTTCATTGTTGTATGTAGTTCTTTGTTGTCGATGTTGGAAAGCATAACATTTTATATCATTGTTAATAATTCGTGCGCGAATTTCTTTTATTCTTGTTCTATTCAAGAATAGTCCCAAACCCGTATTTGGTTCTTCTCTGTTGACATTACTGAAAATCGACTTTTGTCTATTGCTAGATGGCTTGAAAAGGTTAAGAGTATTCATAATACAAATGTACAATTATTACAATATTGCAAGCCAAGCTTACGGGAATTATAATTAAATTCTTATTTTATTCCTGAAATAGTCCTAATAAATATCACTCGAGGGTTTACTTGTAATAATTGCACGCGAGCGCCTTTCAGCCAATGTGCGGTCTCCTTGATACCTTGTTCGCCAATCAGAATGGAACTTAATCGATAGTTTTAAAGCATGGGTGCTCAAAAACTAATAACGGAAAGTTTTTTTCTCCTAGGTGCATTATTTTTATTCCTATAATCTCTTCCTTGATTCGACTAGAGATCTAGGAAGCCTATACTCATGCAAGATTATCTACCTCCCAAAAGAAGGTATTACAACAGACATAATGGATACAAAAATAGTTTTAAATAGTATTTGTTGCAATATTGTTCGGTTATATTTAATTTTACTTAGATCTTCAAGTAGTTCTGCTTGGAATATAAAATAATAAAATTAGTGTCTGTTTTCAGAAAGAACAAATAGGTAAATCATATCTCTTTAATGATCATACTAAAAGTACAAAAATTTGCATTTTCTTGCATTGCAATTATTTTACACAATCCCCATTTTGCTTATAAATTTTCTCAGGTAATTTAATTGAGCTTTCAAACTCATGTTGTTGTCATTAGATAATTTCATATCGACCTTCAGTCTTAAAATAATTATCATGACAACAAACATTCGTTAACCTCGGTTAAATTACCGGAAAATTGTCAGAGCTTGTGGCATTACTGAAGATAGTTGTTAAATAACATCCTTTAATTGCCCTGCTGTAAAGTTTCAGGCGCGTAAGCGTAGTCATTTGTTTGTGACGACTAATCTGCGGCTGCTTGTGTAAAACACGATGTATCTCCACCTATGCTACGTCACAAAGTCGGAACATAATGTAAACTAAACTGCATATTGCATTCTAGTGGACTAATACCTTAAAAATAGCTAATTACATAAACTGAAAATGACATACGACACTTTTACTTTACACTTATTTCTTACTCAGGCACAAATCTAATGTTTTCTTAGAAAAGATAGCTGCTGCTACAGAAGAAGATTGTGCGCAGGCGCAGGATATTCTATCTCTCTCACGATAGATCCGCAAGAAGAAATTCCGCTTTGCTTGAAGCGATACCCGCACTTCCAAACAAGTTGCTCCTATTTAACAAACAAGCTCAGCCCCCTACAAGTTTAAATTGACATTCTCGTGTTAATGTCGCAGCAACACATTTCTGTTTGGAAACGTGCTGAAAGATAATGCCCAAGATTTGGCCTAAGAACGACAAATTGTCAATTGAAAGAGAACAAGAAAAGTTTTAACTTTAGCTTTAATTTTTTTTAACACTTAATATAACAACATGCAAATATTCAAAAGACAATATAAGGATAGTATCAGAAAATTTCAAACATTCCATATTTTTCACACTTAACATAACTATTTATTCTATTAGAGCTAAGGCCATTAGGCCTTCTCTTTTCCTCTATCAGTCTAATAATAATTACATGAAGTTATAGCGACAATATTACAATTACAACATTGACAGTAAAGTTGACAATACTCGCACATATATATAAATAAATGTGCGCTAATACACAAACGAAAAATATTAACTTAAGAAGGAGAAAAAAATAATAAAATAAATGAACAATAATACACAACAAGCACCAGCAATAGCAATTTATACATACATCAACCTACGTGAATCCTGAAAATGGAAATAAAGATATAAGCAAAACATAAAATTAAACCCTGACAGTACTATGAAGGAGACAGAAACATTTATGATAGTAATAAAATAACAGAATGAATAATTCTACAGCAGGTAAAACAAATAAATACATACCTTCGAACAAAAGAAATATGAATGTATGGTAATCGATTATTTCTGATAATATTAAACAATTTCTGGTGAAATACTCCCAAAGTTCGGAAGTCTCTGACATCCCATGGCAATGCATTCAAGGGACGGGTAGTGATGATGAGTAAAGTGATGTACAGTGCAAATTAAAATAGTAAAGTAGTAAAATTCTCCGATACGTAACTAATAAACTACAAGCAAACTAAAGAAATGAACAATAACTATAAGTGAAATTGCCTAATATTGTTTTTGAATAGGAAGTTGCATGAAATTACAATTTGAGGAAATAATTCCACAGCACTGAATTTGTTAGAGGCATTTCAGTGCATACATTTGAAAGCTGTCACGACTATAATAAGCAAAATATTTAATATTCATATAATGTGTAAAGGATGATTGGATTTAGTTCCAATCTAACAAATTTTGAAGACACTGCAAGCAGGGTCATTACATCATAACACTGACCCCACAATAGCTGATCCCATCTAATTAAGTCATGGACATAACGAAACACTTTAGAGCCAAATCAAGTTAGAAGTGAAAGGGGAAAAAACATAAACGGAAAGAATTTCAACGCATAGCCAACATGATGGATACCAAATTAAGCGAGCATATAGAGGAAAGGATTAGAACAGTGCTTCCCAACTTTCTTAGCTATTATTATTATTATTATTATTATTATTATTATTATTATTATTATTATTATTAAGCAAAAATTATCGGCCGTTTCACGCCCTGAATTGAATAGGACGCTGATGACCTGTGATATTAAACAGGGACCAAATCAACAACCTTTTTGTCAGGTTTCATTAAGAACAAACGATTACAACACAAGACACATAACACAATCTACACCCACAAGTTTGGTTCAAACACTGACCCCTTCCCTCGCAATCAGTACGAATAGCAATATTTGAAAGACGCGAGCATATTGTTTGTGGTATAGCTTTGTTGGGATTAGAGTAACTTTGTCTTCTATTCCTGACAAGTTGAGGTCTGAGAAAAGCGCAAATTACGGAAGGAGGGGATGGGTATTCGTGAATCTGTCTGTCTGTCTGTCTACGGTAAAAGTTTTACATCACAAGTGTCTATTTGAAGGGATAAAAACATTGTTAGGGTCTAATACCCTTCTTTTGAGAGGAGAAAAGAAAAAGACTGCTACTGTTTGGTTAGACATATAATGAATATAAAGTGTACAAAAACATAATCACAGCGTTCTCCTGAAACAAGAACATTTAAGAACGTTTAAGAGTCGAATATCGTCCGACATATATCGAATACAAAACCTTCGCGTATATGTTCATATTTTAGTACGTAATAGCATTTTGTTATACCAAAGGGATAGTGCGGTATATTTGTGGACAGGTAGGATCTTAAAGGTAATAAATAAATAAATAAATAAATAAATAAATCAGCATTCATTTGCAACATATCAAACCTACAAAATGGACAACATAGAATAGAATTAACAAATTCGTGAAACACGGTAAGTGTGGCTTGCTATTAACTTTCAAGAAGCGAGAACTATTAGTTATAACACTTCAATATGACAGTGAAAATATTAGCGTAGGCATTCGAGGTAGAGAACTCGCAGGAGGAACTTGAGCTTAAACTAGAAGATTTTCTTTCTCGTAAAAATGGTCAAGGTTTCAAGGAAAAGGGCACATTACGGCGGGGCTTCCATTTTTCCATTTACCTCTCCCCAAAAATAAATAAAAGGGCCTAAAAGGGCGTTTTCCTATATTATAATTGACAGTAACATCTAAATAAGCTTACTTATTTAGAATTTATTTCTAATCGATAGATATATTTAATGTAAAATCCTGTGAGCATAATTTACATTTTACAGGAGAATTTTAATGTATATGGCCGTGAAACTGTGACAGCGCAATCAGTTTAAATAAGATTTTCAGAGAGCGAGTATTTTCAATATAGCTACTCAAAGTAATGGTGGAAAACTATTAATTATAGAAGCTATATCACTATTTGGTAGAATTCTAAACCGTCAATTGGTTTAAGCAGACCTATAAAATAACATTTTAAAAAGGATGATGAGTTGTTGCCGAGATAGAGTAGTTAATAAGGCGCCTCCCCTCTGTCGTGCCCAGACCAGCCTGCTATACAAATGAAATGTTAGAAGGGCTTCTGTCGCGTAAACCTAACCAGGAGATGTTACAGGTGGCCAGGGCTTAGTGTTGGCCCTATAATCTTCGTCTAGTGCTGTGGTTTCAAAGAAAATTAAGTATAATAAAGCAACACAAATGCAACAGGACATCTAGATTTAATCCCATACAATTAATCCAGCTTAAATACTTAATTTCCATACATTAACATTTTATGGTGCAACTATATAGAATGATGTAGATTGTTCGAGAATCAGAAAGTTCTGCTGTAAAGATGAAAATTTTCATGTAAGACAAGCGACTTTCTGGTGTCTTAAGCAAGGTCATTCATTAAATAGCTAGGGGACCTTTCTTTTTATCTTAGTAAAATAAGTCCTTGAAAAAGACAGGTGAATAGCTTTCACCTTGGGCAACCGTCCCTTAAAAAGAGAAACTTTCGCTCCCGTAAAACGTCTCTAGCTAACGTACAACGAATTAAGTCTAGCCAATGAGTTCTCGTATTTCAAAACGTCTTTTCGAGAAAATTCCAGCAGCAAGAGATCAAGCCAATCAAGAAAGAATCCTGGTGACGCGCCTCCAATGTTCAAAAAGTTGAACTCTCGTAGAATACGCGCAGAAAATCTATTGAAAGCATTTTTGAAGACTTTTTACACACAGTTCGCTTGGGGAGACGAGACAGGACGAATCGCTTCGGAAAGTTAGGAAACTATTGACTTCGGGAATTGAGATAGGGCAGTTCAATTTAGATAGTGAGAAATATAACCTGTGAAGTGGAACGATAAAGCTCAATTTGCTGAGAAGATTTCAATAGTGTAATTTTGTATATGCGATGCGAATGACTAAAGAATTTATGAGTACGGCGTCAGGGAAATATTTAAAACTCTTCCATCCCCTTGCTAGTGGTATGGAAGTGTTGCCAAAAGGAAAAAGAATAATAAAATTAACACTGAAGTGTGAACAGTATTGTCAATTGTGAAGCCTTAATCCGCATCTTCTTCCTCCTCTTGAAGTAATTTCAGTAACCCTGAGAGAAAACCTCTAAGATCGCGGCAGCAGGAGGGTTCAACGCAGACTTTCAAGCAGTGCCAGTGATATCCTACATCAACAGTAAACATCGGAGCCACTCCAATTCATCAATTAATCCATAACCTTTCACAATCCGCCGCAAATTTGGCTTCCCAGCTTGGAGCTGACAATAAAATCAAAACACCCTTTTATGATACCGCCGCACAGAGTACATTATTTAATGTCCATATTCATTATATTTATGAATAATTTGGTTAAAAATTACCTCTGTTTACGTCACAAAAATAATCATATTCTAAATCTCTAAAAACACTGTGTACTTCTAGGTTGTCCCTAGACTACAAAAAAAAAGTTTTCCTTGATTTTGTTTTACTTTTTTCATATAGCTCTCTTTTTTCAATGTATTCATTAACATTTACGTTAAAATAAAACCTACAAAAACAATTTTGTCTTAGCTTTGTGTCTTAGAGTTTAATATTATTTAATAAAAAATATAAGTATTAGTACATGCGATTTTGTTTAAAAAACTGTTCTTACAGAATAAAACTGAAAATATATTTGAATTCAGGGCATTGATATTACATATATCCACTTTGAACATTTGCTATGATATTATCTCTTTGGCGCCCGCCTCTTAGCTTGGCCTTCCTTAAACTGTCACACCAGAGAAATTCCTATTCTAAAGAAACAATTCATGTCTTGAAGTACCGTCACTGATGGCCGAGGTCGTTAAGGTAGGGACTCGTGAGCGGAAGGTCTGGGGTTCGAACTCGGCCAAGACCGTCCTCCCTGACTGGGTATTTTTTTCAGCTTTACCTTAGTCCTCATAATGGCAAATGCCGGGTAGCTACCCTAAAACTTTGCCCTGGAATGTAAAAATACCCTTTCCCAATATATTTCATTTCATTTATCATCAGTGTCCACTGTCAATGGTGCCTCAGTAGTAAAAACGGGCGTTAAACACTACCCATAAAAATGTTTTAAAGGAATACCTTTGGATACATACATACTTAATATCTTCTTCTTCTATAGCCCCATATGGGCCTTAGCTTATCGCAACGACCGCTGCGTCCTCTACCTCCATGACATGATATCATTGATAGAGTGCAGTATTACAGGGGGCATGTGATCAGCACACCGCATCCCGCTGATCGCTTTATCGCGACCTCTTCATCAGGTAGCTTTCCATTTGTCCTTGTCCTCAGAGGCTGGGTGAACCCCGTTCCATATCTTCCTAACTTAGATAAATTCCTAAGTAGGTACCGGGAATCGAACCTGGGCCTCCCAGCCCGCAGTCAGCAACGCTAATCACTAGACCAAGGAGGTGGACAATATCTACATTATTAATTAAAATATAATACGTTTACAACATACATATATTAATATCTTAGTTAGGGCGGGCCACATGTACTGTTTCACCTCTTCTATTTCAATAAACGTATATACCTATAGTATTAATTTTTTTTAATCGTCTCTCGCAGTTTCGTTGTAGCTACAACTACTGTGTTTGCGTCATATTTGTAGGCTACGTTCTTATGTTTAATTTCATATCATAATTTCCCTCTTTAGACTTTAAAAATATCAGCTGCTATAGTTTCCTTAAAGTTTAAAGATTGTTTTCAGTTTTTTAGTTTTCGCATCACAGTCCATTAGCTCTCCTTGCGTTTGTAGATCTTTGAGGCAATGACTGCAGAGGCTGCGGCAAACGCATCTTCAGCAGTGTGTTCTGAACATTGATTACCAGCACAATGATTAAAACTGCCGGTCACGTTCAACATGGAAGGAAAACCCCAGTTGCAATGTCAGGAAAGGCAGCGGAGCATCAGTTCAAAATGCCTTGTTTTAAAAAAAATGCTTTTACCATGATGGTCTGAAGCCTTGTGGCATTGAAAATGGAGTAGAGGGCCTCCTTCGTTATCGTTATTTTTGTGTGAGACGCTCAGCGTGATGTCTGCAACACCTGTGGATATGCTAACGAGCTGTTTTAATTGCAGGAACTTTTTAGACGACATTCTCGTCAACAAGTGCGCTTCCCCAATAGCTTTGTCGCCTGCTCACTACGTCTTCACAACCGCCACGGGTGGCCGAGGTCGTTAAGGTGCGGACTCGTGAGCGGGAGGTCTGGGGTTCGAATCCCGCCAGGACCGTCCACCCTGATTGAGGTTTTTTCAGGTTTTCCTCAGTCCTCATAAATGGCAAATGCCGGAGAGGTACCCTACACTTAGGCCTGGAACGTTTCCTTCTTAAAAATTCCCTTTCCCAATATATCATTTCATCTCATAGAACATTTGTAGTAAAAAGGGGCGTTAAACACCGTTTATTCATATTTACGTCTTCTTTCCCTGATGTGCTGCCACTAAAAAGTCATTTTAAAATCTTCATGAATCGAAACCACTCTACCATATGACCGGCAGATAATTTCAACTTCCACCTCAAATATCGCCTATGAGCTGTTTTTGCTACAATTAAGAACTTTTAAGGGATTACAAATTTAACTTATAGGAAAGTGATATTGACCAGACAATTTGCTATTTTCACATCAAAGTTATACGTTTTAACAGATCAACAGGCATACGTGTAGTACAAATTAAACAATATAAAATTAGAATAGTAATCATTAGTAATAATATTTTGCACGTTCCCAATGCAAATTGGCTACGAGCTATTGATTTTTTTAAGTTTCTCCATTAAATGTTAAGTGAACAATAAAATGATAATTTTTCTCGATATTATGTTTTCTTTTAAATGAATTATCTGAAACGCTCTTACACTGTACCATAAGTATATTTTAATAGTGTTTAACGCCCGTTTTTACTACTGAGGTACCACAAGCGGTGGACATTAATGATACATGAAATGAAATGATATATTGACAAAGGAATTTTTTAAGGAAGGAAACGTTTCAGGCCTAAGTTTAGGGTACCTCCCCAGCATTTGCCATTTATG
>CM060845.1:107200000-107317500 GCA_030762175.1 Metallyticus violacea | reverse complement strand
AGTATGTTTTGTACGGACCATGTCCAGTCAAATAGTGTATCAATCCTCTAGTAGGTTTTACCTGCTTTAGTTGTAATCTTTCGGTGATATTTTTAAAGATATTGTAAGTACGACTTCCTTTTTTTGATTTGATACCATTCTAGTTGTCATATCAATTTCAAATTAAATTTTATCTCTACTGGTGTTACATCGTGAACCTATTATTTTGCCTCTTTTCCTTAATCCAACAATTCGCTCGTCTTAATTTAACTAATAAACCTATGGGCCAGATGCCTGTTGATACCAATAGCACCATTGTAGGTGTGGTATATGTGACGCGCGCTCTGCGGGAGGTAACCAAAGAATAGACTGCAGGACTGTTTTGAAAAGTGATAATGACATTGATAAAGTGTGCCTGTACCCAAGGGACTTACTTTGAAGGTGGTTGAGTGAAAGATTCCATTTTTCCTGTTTTTATAGCTTCAATAGTTTCTACACACGTTGGATTTCTTTTTATCTCTACTTGTATATCCGTTATCAAGTTACACATTCCGACCAAATCAAGTCAGCTTGTTTTCTTTTTCTGTTCTTCATTCCTCTTTACAAACACCTAACTTCTTCAGAAAATAATTTCAAATGCGATAACTGTTCCGCAACTTTCTTTTCAATAAGAGATTGCAGGGTCTCTGAACGCCAACAGGGGTACGAGTTTGGAATGAAATATTCTAGTTTAAGAGCTAAAGAATTGCTAGATCCAAAAAATTGTATTTAAGAGTTAAAACGTTTTCGTTCAATATAATTACCTGGAATAATATTTCTCTTTGGATTATTATTAAATACCTGTTCATTGCAGATTGCTCATAAAGGAGAAGCACACAATTTGAGCTCACAAACTGGAAGAAGATAACAAACGAACTGAGCCTTTTAAAGTCCAACATGAATTTTTGTTTATTAACTATCGATCAAATATTTACTATTATCCAAAACTCTACAGAAACTCAGATCATTTATGCTTCTTCTTCATAATAGTATAATGAAATATTACAACATATAGCAGTGTGATTTGGTTTATTTATGGACGCTCATTAACATTCAGGTCATAAACGTCCCATTCAATTCAGGACGTGAAACGGCCGACAAATTTTGTTCAGATGTCTCTTCTTTCAGATTTGAGGTTCTTTTTCGTGCCGTAAATGTACGACACGGCTTTACTTCCCTTTCGAAGGAAACCATACTTAGGATTTTTACGCCCCAAAATATCCATCGATCCTGACCGGGTTTGAACCCGAAATCTTGGATTTATTAGGCAAGTACAGATTACCACTATACTACCAGGACCGACACAACATTTAACAGTCATCGTGTAGGGTTCGGTATTCAGATTTATTGCGTTTTAATGTTTTTATGCTACTAAAGTTAACTAAACATGCCTCTCATAATATGGTATTAACTTAAAGTTAATTAGAAGCTAATTATATTATGTAGGAATTAAGAAATTAGCAATTTAAGCTAAGGAACTTGAACGACAATTTTGATATGTTATGGTGATAGCACGCTTTATACTCCTGGACGTAATATTGGTTATAGAGGGGCGTAATCCTACAGATGGCTACATACGAAAATATTATTTAGACCATGCTCAACGCATATGTGGCATTACTAGCACGTGTGCCATCTGCAATGGATGTCGTTATTGGAGGTTTTCCGGTTCGTGCAATTTCTTAATTGCATTCTAAAAACAAAATGGTCGAAAGCTGTTTCTAAAGTAAATGGATAAGATGGTGTTATGAATCCCAGGCTACTAATATGATTCAGTTGAGGGAATTTGTAACATAAACACATTAAATGCGTTCTCTGTTTATACAATAATTCCGATCGTTAAAAACATGGAATAAAATTCTCAGTCGGGCAGCATGTAAACTATGTGATAATATTGCATTATGCTCTACTGTGCTTATTAGAGCCCATCAATGTGGACAAAAGTTGAATGTAATGACCCACGTATTTTGTTGTTGAAATATTAGAGCAAAATACATCATAAAGAGAAAATAGTATTATACATTATATTGCCTTCATTAAACTCACTGGGTTTCTTTACACTTTTTATACTCAAGATGCAAAGTACTGCTGTCTACTGCAGCTATAAGGAATATTTTGTGGAATAATAAAGACGGCAAAAAACTAAAATTATAAATAAACAAACATGTGGTCAAAACGCTTGCACAAAATAAGAAAATGTACTACATGTATACATGTAAAAGATGGCATAAAAAGGGTATATTGACATATAGTTATTAATAACACAATGATATACTGAGACTGCATGGTACACCACGGGGTTCAGGCTCGTTAAGGAGCGGACGTGTTAGCGAGAGGTCTGGAGTTAAATTCCCGCCAGGACCGTCCTCCCTGACTGAGATGTTTTCCAGGTTATCTTCGGTATTCATAAATAGCAAATGTGTGGGAGGTACCCTAAACTTAAGCCTAGAACGCTTCCTTCCTTACAAAATCCTTTCCCAATATATCATTTCATTTCACGTTTCATCAGTGTCCACCGCCTGTGGTGCCTCAGTAGTAAAAATGGGCGTTAAACACTATTAAAAATACTGTACATGGTCTCCCGTAATATTGGGTGTCAGGCTTAAGCCATTCATAAATTGTTTTAGGCATCACGCACAACCGGCCGACGATGTGCACGCATAGTTTCCTTCGTTATGATTATAATACTCAGAGTGCTTGTATTTTTGTATAAGAATGGTTAAACAAACTATAGACTAAGAAGTACAAAGAAGAATCGCATTATCCTGTAGGGCATTTAGGGCCCTTAAGTTTATATTTTTAGACCAAACACTAACTAAGAAAATCATATTCCAGATGCTCGAGACTGTGTATCCTTGTATTACTACATGGGTGCCAGATATGGTCAATAAAAGAAAAACAAAAGAATAAAATTCAAATACGCAATAGAAAAATGCAACGCAACATCCTGGGAATAACTTTGAAGGACAAAATACCTATAGTATTAATAAATCAGTTATTTCAGACAATAGACACTACACAAATAGCTACCAGAAGCAAATGGCAATGGGGCGATCACGTAGCAATAATGCAGGACAATAGATGGACCTACAAGATCTCCTTGTGGAACCCCCGGAAAGGAAGACCCAGAAGAAAATGGACAGACCTTTTCAAGGAACATGCAGCTCCAGATTGGTCAAGAGTAGCAAGAGGAAGAGAAAAATGGAAATCTCTCGAGAAGCAACTAGTGCAGTGAGAAATGGAGTAACCAAAGAACAAATCAGTCAGTAACTTAAACAGCATACGAACAACTAACGTGGAATAGCACGTTAGGAAAATGCGAGCTTTTCCCACTTGTTAGGAGGCCTTTGCCTTTAAGGGAGACAATAGGCTATCTTTATCTTTACATTTTATCTTTAAGTAATATATAAATGGGTGGAGATAATACATTTACGCTATGTCTGATTAACAAAAACAATCACTTATAATAGGCAGAGATTGTGCTACATTATTTGATGGTTAATGTGCGGGATTCATTCTTACTTCACTGGTTGTGAGTTCTTCTTTCAGTATTTTAATCCTGAATTTTGATTCCAGGTTCTTATAAGAGACTAGTCAATATGTAACAAGAAATATTAACTGATCATACGAACCAGGAAGTACCGCAGCATCAAATATAAAGGCTCGAATCCTGCCGTCCGTAATCTTTATGCTTCAGCTGTCTGAAACCCGGAGTGATAAAGATAGCAACTAGGGATTTGAATAGTAGATGTTCCCTCAAGCAGAAAATTTGGACGTGGTCCAACTGCTGGAGGTAATGTGCAGGCGGAGAGAAGACGCTGATGGAACGGTTTCCGCATCATCGCCTACTCACCGCTCAAGTATTCCGAAGCGCAATACTTGGGTTGAAGATGAGCGAGAGTACGGGTTGCCTCCATAACAACGTCAACAGGCACGATCAATGATGTCTCGTATATAAAGGGACGCTATGCAAATGCCCTAAGATGACATTTAGATGCACCGAAGTGCCCTGCCAATGTGAGCTACCCACAGGGTAACACAGGGCGGGGATGGAAGAAGTCATTAGGCGTCGAGAAGGAAGTCATCTAAGGGACAGATAACCTGAAATCATACTGGACCTCCAATGGGGGGGAAGCATCAAAATGGTAATATTTTAATGCTGATTAACGCCCCGTTTTACTACCACCACAGGCACCACAGGCGGTGGACATTGATGATACATGAGATGAAATGATATATTGAGAAAGGATTTTTTTTAAGAAAGGTAACGTTCCGGGTCTAAGTTTAAGGTACCTCCCCGGCATTTGCCATTTATGAGGACTGAGTAAAACCTGGAAAAAACCTCAGTCAGGGAGGATGGCCGAACCCCAGACCTTCCGCTCACGAGTCCGCGCCTTAACGACCTCGCCACCCGTGGCGGTTAGCGAGCCCAATGCATTGGAGTTCCGCAAACGGGAGGATATAGGAACATTTACAATGTTTACCCTGAAAATTGGCGGGGTAAATTAAACTAGCTGATGAAGGTGAAGATGGAGGTAAGGTGATGATGATGGTGGTAGAGCAACTACGGCATGAGTGACTGCTGTATTACCGCATGCCGAGATGCCACCAGCATGTTATTAAACATACCGCCTGCCGAGATGCCGCCGGGATGTTATTAAACAAAGTTCAAGCTGTGATGTCCGTCGACTGACTTGGTGATGTTCTTCTGTTTAATGCGGTGCTACAATTTCCCTATTCAGTCTCGATGGCTAAGACGAGAGGGGATGTTACATTGGGCTAATGGGCGTCACTTCGAGGAATCGAGCTAGGTCGACTCCTCCAGGAAAGACGAGGTGTTTCCAGACAAATGCTGAATAACTCCACAAACTCTGTTAAAAATAAAAGTATTTATTAAAGGGTTTTCTTAAAGAGTTGGACGTGGATCCTGCAAGCACCAAGGCTTCTCTCCTGTCTCTGACTAAAGTCAGGGACCTTCTATACAAGTATAATGCCCAAATAGGTGCAATCATCACCTAACCTAGACATAAGAGTTATTGTTAAACACTTCCCACACCATGAGGTCAACAGTCACCAGGTCCTGACATCATAAGTTCTAAGAGGTTTATGGTTTGGGTTTGTTAAGCTTAACACTAAATAATACTTCATCAGCACAATAATTCTATCTATAACATGCACACGTGAACATAATATTTTAAGTGAGTGGAAAAGAGGGTTGCTCTTTGTTTATGCAAGTGTTTCTCTGAGGACCCTTTCAGGTCACGTCACCTCTGAGTGGAAAGGCAAGTCACCCTTAATATTTATTACTTACTATGTTTGGGTTTATCCAGTATGTTTCAATAACTAGCATATACAGCGTGTTCTTACACAATATCATGTTATTATTATATCTCGTCAATGTTACGGTTCCTTATAATGCCACGCTTTCGTTACAAAGTCGACTCTTCATTACACTGAGAAAAGCAGAATACTTGAGGAAGGAAAAAAAACTGCCTAGGCATAGCTTCACCCGAAAAAATCCCTCATATAGCACCTGGGATCAAACGTGGGCCACGTCGGTAGAAGGCAAGTAATCTAACTACTCGGCCAAGGCAACTCCTAAGTTGTATTTCCAATTCTCGAGTCCTTAAGGGAATGTCAACACATAATGTAATACACACAACTGGGAGTGAGTAGATATAGTGCCTTTTCAAAAACATGCAGTTTGCCCCAAAACAGTGGACATGGCAACTCAAAGTTGGACAGCGAGCAAGCCGTTTCAGTTTCTGCCGAGGACGATGAAGGCGATTTTGAACAGCCTGATAAGAAGTCGATGTTGTCTTCCAAAGAATTACAAGCATCTCATACATAGGTTGAAGCTCCAACCTTCTCCAGCTTCTCCATAAATATGCATTAACCGTTAGAAAGTGTGACTTCTGAGTGAGATTACATGAAGACATTTCTAGAAAAAATCATCGGTCATATTACGCTCCCTCACTAACCGTTTTATTGTAAGCCCAGACGAGCTCGACTGGATTAAGAGCTCACATACATGTATAAGGATATATCAGCATGTACCGCCACGGATGGCCGAAGTCGTTAAGGCGAGGACTCGTGAGCGGGAGGTCTGCGGTTTGAATCACACCAGGACCGTCCTCCCTGA
The DNA here is from genome assembly GCA_030762175.1 of Metallyticus violacea. Taxonomy (NCBI): domain Eukaryota; kingdom Metazoa; phylum Arthropoda; class Insecta; order Mantodea; family Metallyticidae; genus Metallyticus; species Metallyticus violacea. Next base: position 107,311,340 of record CM060845.1, on the reverse strand, counting down.
CTGAGGTTTTTCCAGGTTTTCCTCAGTCCTCATAACTGGCAAATGCCGGGAAGGTACCCTAAATTTAGGCCTGGAACGTTTCCTTGCTTAAAAAAAATTCTTTCCCAGTATGTCATTTCATCTCATATATAACCAGTGTTCACCGCCTGTGGTGCCTCAGCAGTAAAAACGGGTGTTAAACACTATTACATAAAAACATCAGCATGTTATAGTGTTTGTCAATCTTAAACACTTTCTCTCAAGGCTTGGTTCTTTCTATAAATTTATAAGAGTCTGTTTTTGTACATATTCATTGATCTGGGTGTCTTTAGATTGCAGTCGCATACTATGTCCCATCTCATATTACTGTGAGATGGAGAATTATTGTTCTGCACAGTGCGTTTAGCTCAGAGGATGAAAGAGTATTAGATGTGACTATTTCACTCATGTGACGTCATCTTAAAATCGACCAATGAAACGAAACAAATTTTTTAATTTTGACCAATCACAGTCGTATTACGAAGTGAAATTATGGGAAAAAAAATTATCAAATCCGTTTTATCACGCGACGTGCATTCGTCTTGTGGTCAATGTAGCCAACTCTATACCTCCAGTATATAATTCCTGAACACCATCACTGACCACTTTTGGTAGAGACGGTGGGGAGCTATTGATAGCAACAGAAGCATGGACAATCGACAATCATAACGCAAAATGGAGGGTTCTTCAAAGCGTTTTGGTGATGCTTCTTATGTGTAAATTGATCTTATCATTAGGAATTCCAAACCACAGGATACAAAGAAAAATAGAGACACTGTATGTTATTTGTATTAGAAAATCGAACTATAGCGATTATAATAATCGACTTTTGTCCTATTCATCTCACGGTTTCTGAATAGAATAGATATTTATAAGTATAACAAGTGTTAATATTCTGTGCGCAAATATCAATATATATATATATATATATATATATATATCATTTTTATTCTAATTCTATTCATAAAATAGTCCTAAATATGTAGTTTGCTCTTCTCTATTGGAATTACTGACAATCGGCACTCATCTGTGGCAAGATTACTTGAAAAAGTCAAGTACAAATATACAATTATTACAATTTCGTAAGCCTAGTTTACGGGAATTGGATTTAAATTCTTATTTTAATTGTGAATAGTCATAATAAATATCACTCGAGGGTCTGAGTGTCCCAATACCCATTACGCTAGTGAATTTATCATTAATCTCAGACCCTCTCGTGATATTACTTATGATAATTTCATAGATCAATTTTTCAAAAGACTGCCTATAATAATTATAGTAATATTTCCAGCTTTATAAACAAGAAGGTCACTGTCTATACAATCATTTACATTTCCAGTGTTTACCAGTATCGTTAACCTACTATAGTTTAGGATCATTTTAATTTCTATTTCGTGAGTGCTTTGCCAGCATTTACCAAAAGTTGACCCAATCCAAGTTGCATCATTATAAACAAAATTTCTTACATTTCCTCAGAACTCTTTAATTTTAACAAGATAAACATGAATTTATGAACAAATGTGAAGGTTCTTAATATTGTATTTTACTTTGGCACGTTTTCCTATTAATTTCTTATTTTTAAATCATACGCAAAAGTGAAAACCTTCCCTAATGATAATACACTTTTACTTTCAACTTTCTGACTGCTGGTACACATTTTTCATGAACAGTGTATAGCTCTCCGTATTATAAAAATCATCAACATACACAACGGCGTATTCCAGCCTAGTGTTCTCTTTTCTATCACGCAGTTTACCTTCTTTTCGAGTTCGCTTTTTGCCGAAATTGAAGCACCAGTTGTTTAAGAGGACTGTGTCGTCAATTGTTTTTTCAAAGCCTCTTGTTCACACTTATTTATAATGGTGCTACCATTTTCACTTCCTTCTGAATGTTTCACTTGTGATATAATCAATTTTTATTAACATTTCTCAACACACAGAGTGATGATATAAGGGGATTTCAGCCTCTTCCATGAATATGGAGTCAGAGTATTTTGTTTAGTCTGTAGCTTATTGCTATCGCAAACATTCCAACTTGTGGTTTATTTCCATTGAATTACCTTACCTCATCTCATTCTTCACCCGGAGGGCTCTCGAGCTGGAACCACGAGCATATATCGAGAGTGCCAAAAAAATGTATACACACTTTCATAGTAGATACCTATTTAATATATTTCAAAGTTGGATAAAGAAAAAAAATAGGTAATGTGTAGTATGATGTTCTGTAAACAGATTTGACTCACATATATTATGATAGCGTTGCTACAACAAAATGAAGTCAAGATTGTCGTTTGAACAGCGTAAAGCAATTTTGAAGTGGTGTTAGAAAACCGAAAATGTTGTTGAAGTTCAAAGGTAATGGAGACGTGTATACAGAACAGAACCATTCATACACTCTATGTAAATTAGGAATTTTACTTCCAACAGAATGGTGCACCACCACATTACCACCGAGATTCACGCACGTATCTTGATGACAATCTTCCAAGGCACTGGGTAAGACGAAGAGATCCGATTGAGTTTCCACCGCGTTCTCCGGATCTATCTCCGTTGGACTTCTATCTATGGGGAACTCTTAAGGATGTTGTATACCATAGAAAACCAGCTAAACTTGCAACATTTCGGGAAGAAATTGAAACTGCATATGCTGTAATCGCTGAGGACACTCGCAAACGTTCAATTAGTAGTTCAACGTACTCAGAAGTGTATCGACGACGATGGTGGGAATTTAGAGCAACTGTTGTAACTGTAAAAGTCTAAGATAATTATTTTTCATTATTTTCTGTTTGTGTGAATTCAGTTTTGTTATGTTAACACAGTTTTTTCTTTGCTTGAAGTGTGTGTACATTTTTTGGTACCTCTGTATACGCGAGACTAGTCGCTTTCCCAACACTGACATATCTGATTCGCCGTTCGACTTTCCAAAAGTATGCCTTCTGTGCTATTGGAATACTCTGTCATAAGAAATGCCATTGGTGAAAAATGCTCTTTCTTGTAAATTTGCAACTACATTTAACCGACTGAGTTGACGATAAGGCAATATAATTATCTAAAACTCAAACTTTATTTTAAAAACGTGAGCTTTAAATTGCAAAACATACTAATATTCTGAATGCCTTCTTTTGATCGATAAAGTATAATTTTTTTAAAAAATGGAACGCAACCCAATTTAGGAGCAGGAGTTCTGGGAATACCGCCTTTGTTTACATAAGCACTTTTCTAGAATGCTTTTGATATTACACTGAGTTAGTGACTCTCAGAAGGCACACCATGCATACGTTAGTGCGGTCGCTCTCTGTATGAAGGGCAGTAGCAGATTAATTTCATAAGGCCAGCACAAGCCAAGTTCCAAAAGCTAAAGTAATTACCTCGTACTCACTCTAGAGACTGCAGGGGGGAAAGGGGGGGGGAAGTATACCAGAACTGCAAACGTTATTTGTAATAATTATTGTATTTTTGCCCTCAGGTTCCTGCTTGAAGGTGTACATTTTTTTCTATTATTGAAGAAAATTTTTCTTAATTAACGTTTTGTTTTTCTTTCATGGGGAGTTATTAAGCATCTATCACATGGGCTGGTATGCTGTGCGATACGGTGGTATGCATGGGTGGAATGTCTGGGTGATTGATTGATTTATTTAAGGACGCTCTTTAACAGCTCAGGTCATCAGCGTCCCATTCAACTCAGGGCGTGAAACGGCCGACAAATTTTGCTCAGAGGCCTCTCTTTCAGGCTTGAGGTTCTTTTTCGTGCCGTAAATGTACGACACGGGACCCACGGCTTTACTTCCCTTCCGAAGGAAGCCATACTTAGGATTTTTACGCCCGAAAAAATCCATCGGTCCTGGGAATGTCTGGGTGGAAGGTATGTTGTTACCACAAGATGATTTTGCAATCTTGAAATAATACTAACTTTATACAACAAAACTAAATAATTTTTGATGGCATTTGTGTTAAAAACCAAAATTTATTCTATACCAACTTATTGTAACATAACAACGAAAACTTGTGAACACGAGAAAAAAAAAAAAAAACCAATCGAGTAGATTCGGTGGCAAAACTAATTATTGTGTAGTTAAACCAAGGAAGTTTCTACTTCTCAAATGAAACGACAATGAAAGGGCTCAGTTTCTCTAACCAAAAAACTCATAGAAAACGAAATACAGCCGTTTCTTGCTTAGTGTGATTATACTTAGCGATGTGCTACTAGGTGATTGACGTTCCGTAAATAAGAGATGCTCAATGTCAGCAATTGTCTGTGCATTCTTCCTGAACACTAATTCTCTGATACATTAGCCTAACGAACAATTAGCAAATTCGTGACCTTAGAATAAAAGAGTTCTGTTTTTATTTATTTATTCATTTATTGGGGTGAAAATAAGTTGTGATGAACAATAATGGATACATTGATCTTCTAGCAACCAACTTTTTAGGCCAATCTTAATTATTTCCGAAGCAATGTAAAAAAGTTCTATCTGCATTATTGCTTTCCGGTATTTGGTCTCTTAGCGAGGGAACATATTATTGAGTTCAATGACTTCCTTGTAGGTAAGCTTGATAATTGGTTGGGAAGATTGGTAGACTTTAGAAGGCTATGGATGAGAGTATATCCCTATTGATTGCGAAAGTAGTAGTACTAGTAGCAGTAGCAGCAGTAGTAGTAATAGTAGTAGCAGAAGTAGTAATAGTAGTAGTTGGAGTAGTGGTAATGAGCTTTTATTGTAGTAATTTTGGAATACATTGAAATACAACTGTCACATGGGCTTTACGGCCGTATATGCTAATATCGTCCTTGTAATAATCAAAATGCGCGCGCGCACGCACACACACATACATACATACATACATACATACATACATACATACATACATACATACATACATACATAAATTACAAATATGCAAATACTTCGATATATTTACGCTTTCTATTAATAATTTTATATACAAATACATAAACATGAAAGGAGCCCTTACTCTTGAGCCCCCTTCCATTTATTCACACCCCCTCTACAACTCCCATCGGGTAGTATGCGTTGGCGGGTGAATTTAAACCAGCCAATTGCAGATGTACATTTTGAACTTTCAAGGCTGAGACTTGTGCTTGCTTGTGTGATCCCCGTTGGCTTGGTGAAGCCAATGTTTAGTTAATTTGAATGGAATAAATAAGGAGGTGCTTGCTCCGCTGGGGTATCGGCTCATCAGTTGACACCCTCAGAAGGTCAGATAGCAGAGAATCAATTCATATATTCTGTTCAGAGAGAATCAGTTCAGATAGTCAGATCCAATTCGTCTCCTTGAAGTCGCGGTAGCTAAATTTATACTCGACTTAGTACGAACAATAAATTACCATACATATTCAGACATATTCATCGCGTGATTATTAATAAAGTTGATAAACTCTCCCAGTCCTTTTGAGCACGAGTCACAAAAAATCAGAACAAAAAATTGAGATCTTGAAGCGTGGACAACAACCCAAAGCGATTAATAGTCAATTAACAATATGTCGCTACAAAATATGGCGATCAGCACCTAATCACTTCATGGTGATCAACCTGTCTCCACCGACAAAACAGCTTCAAAATTAGCGCCCAACGTGGGGCCATACACAAAACCGCTTCAAATATGAAAAACAAAATATCAAGGCTCCAATTTAGGAAAAAATAATATTTTAAGGTATAGTTTCGCACAGGGAACAAATCCATGTTTGTAGGACTTTCTATTTAAATTCTCCATAAATCATTCGAAAAATAATATACAATGCACATGAAGGCAAAAATCCAATTTGTGTCAAAACAATAACAAAAAAAAATTTTAAAATTCTCCAGACATGAAGAACAAGTTCGATCCTACATTTGATTCTTTCCAAAGGCTGAATCACATAATTAACAGAAAAGCCCTTTCAAGTTTATAATTGATTTCAAGAATTTCCATAGCAGCAGAAAACATCTAAATGTGAGTATGATTCCATTTCCTGAAGTAGCTCGACTTAAAATCCACACAAAAGATTGTGACATTTGGGTGCAAACCGTAGCATAGTGATCCGATTATTAATGTCCAAGGCAGTCTGAATGCTCATCCCCTAAACTATATCCTCATGTATGCACTTGTGTGCTGTAAAAGGGAGCGATAAGCAAGGAAAATTTTTCTCGTATTAAATATATGTCAGAGCAGAACAGAAAATACTATGAGGTTGCTGAAAAAATAAAATAGCATCACCATTTATTTTCTTACACAAGTGTGCAAACCTACTGTTAATAAATTTGTCTTGAAAATTGTGTTTTCTTTTCATTGAAACTGTTTCCTCTTTTGTTCATTTTCAGAGGATCTTCAACTAATACCTCGACTATTAAGTTTCATATGCATCATATTGACTAAAAAATTAATTTGGAATAAAAAGGTTCTACCTGCAAAACTTGATTTCATATATACCTGGTAGTTGGAACCTTTCAACTCAAAGTCACAAAGCGTTACAAATACCAAGGGAGCCAAGAAAATGTACACACACTTTCACAGTAAAAATCTATTTAATATATTTCAAAGTTGCATCGAAAAACAACAGTAATGTGTAATATGATGTTCTGTAAACAGATGTGACTCACATACATTATGATAGTGTTGCTAGTGACAGGTAAATCAACAATGAACAAATAAAGCCAAAATTATCGTATCATGTTCTATAAAATATGTGACTCACATTACTATATGCTAGCGTTGCTACAGCAAAATGGAGCCAAGATTATCGTTTGAACAGCGGAAATCAATTTTGAAGTGGTATTGGAAAACCGAGAATGTTGTTGAAGTTCAAAGGCAATGGAGACTTGTGTACAGAACAGAACCGCCAATCATACATTCTATGGAAATGAGGAATTTTACTTCCAACAGGATGGTGCATGACCACATTACAACCGAGATGTACATGCTTAACTTGATGACAATCTTCCAAAGCACTGGATAGGACGAAGAGGTCCGATTGAGTTTCCACCGCGTTCTCCGGATCTAATTCCGTTGGACTTCTACCTATGGGGAACTCTTACCGTATACCGTAGAAAACCAGTTACACTGGCAGCACTTCGGGAAGAAATTGAAAGACATGTGCTGCAATCGCTGAGGACACTTTCGCAAACGTTACTCAATCAGTAGTTCAACGTACTCAGGAGTGTATCGACGCCGATGGTGGGATTTTTGAGTAATTGTTGTAACTGTAAAAGTCTAAGATGATTAGTGCTCATCATTTTCTGTTTGTGTAAATTCAGTTTTGTTATGTAACACGTTTTTGCCTTTGCTTGAAGTGTGTATACATTTTTGGTACCCTCTGTATGTATTATATACATGCTTCTCATTTCTTGCTAAAGAAGGAAGATAATCCTTGAATGATGATGGTTTTGTTCTGTTTAATCACTAAGGAAAAATCGTATGGGCAAAAAAGGCGTAACGGATCTGATGACATTAAAGGGGTAGTTTACTAATGCACATAAATTAGCAGTTAAAATGAAGAATCCAATTGAGTTTAAAGGGGGCAAGCATTCCATGTTGCATATTTTGAAGGATGTGGGCGTTTAATATAGGCGATATAACAATGGCAGATAGTTTCTTTTGGAAATAGGTGATATAGTAGCTGCTATGGTTGTTTTTTTGAGAATCATGCATGAAATCAGAGAAACTGACACATATAACACACATTGTTTAGACGAAACATGGGTATACCAGAATCACACAAAGATTATGTGCTGGATGCTCTGGTGGCGTTTGGTAAAGGGAAAGGTTTATTGTTTGCCATGCCCATGCCGCTTCAGCAAAAACGGCCTTTGTTCCAAAATGTGTGTTTTTAGAGCCAAGTCGACTGCTAAAGAGTGTCGTTCTGAAATGACAAACACCATAAAGGCGGACATTATTGCTTGATTACCTAGCAAAAAGATTCCACATTCTGTAACACAGACACGGGTGGAATTGTTGCAGCTGGTAAAAATAAATAAGTCACGGTGCAAAACATACGAATTTGGGATTATCGCCAGAAACCGTGGTCATCGGGTAATGAGCCTTCCGTTTTATCACTGTCATTACACCGCCACGGGTGGCCGAGGTCGTTAAGGCGCAGATTTGTGAGCGGGACATCTGGGGTTCGAATTCCGCCAGGACCATCTTCCCTGATAGAGGTTTTTCCCAAGTTTTCCTCAGTCCTCAAAAATGGCAAATGCCGGGGAGGTAGCCTAAACTTAGGCCTGGAAGTTTCCTTTAAAAAAAAAAAAGCCTTTCCCAATTTATCATTTCATTTCATGTATCATCAGTGTCCACCGCCTGTGGTGCCTCAGAAGTTAAAACGGGTGTTAAACACTATTAAAAATAATTGTCATTATAGTCGCATACAGCTCATTTGCTCAAAGGTACAGCATAAAAACTTCCAAAATTGCTGATGTAAAACTACTTAACACGATGCATCTGTTACTGTAGCAAAACTGAAACACTACAAGATGATTTCCAGTGAAAACTGATAAGAAACAGCACATTGAACCAGTCATCGAAAGCCTTAATTACTCAGAGGACAACGAAAGTGACAGCGATAGCGAGTGAATATGGTTTATTTATGCAACAATAATATTATCTTTTTCTATGTCTAATTAATTTAAGTCCCTATATATAAAGTTTTTTTTCTTTCTTTCTTTCTCACTGAAATAGCAGCTTCCAGCTCACGAAGATTTGCCAACTCCGCGAAACATATACGAGGGTCATACTGAAAGTAGTGAACAACAGTTATTAAACCTCTTAAGATTTATTTTTTAGATAAACCAAGTAAATCATCGTAATCTACAGACTTTCTCTCGCTTTTCAACATAGTCTCCATTTCTTTGCACGCATTTTTTCCATCGTTCCCAAAGTTTGAAAATATCCTTACGACATATCTCCGTTCCAGCTGCATGAAGACACTGACGCACTGCTTTTCGAATATCCTCCACCGCCTCGTAGTGTTGGCCTCGCATCTGTTCCTTAATAGAACCAAAAAGATGTAGTCGGAGTGTGCCAATTCAGGACTGTAGGGAGGATGTGGAAGTGACACGGGCAGTTAAAGACGCGCATATACATGTTGCAGGATGATCTTCTTTCAAGGCGCTTATCGCGCAATGCACGCAGTTCTAAAGTGTCTGAATATAGCGCGCAGTATTTGTGGTTTGTCCAGGTTCAAGAAAATCAACCAGAATACATCCTGTGCATCCCAGAAGACGCTACCTATAAACTTCCCAGTAGATCGCACTGTCTTCGCTTTCTTCTTCGATGGCGAATTTAAATGGGGTGATTCTATACCGTGGCGTAATATTCCAGGTTCGTATCGATGAAACCAGCTTTCATCGCCTGTCACAATACTCGTCAAAAATCATCACCTTCATTTTGAAATCTCTGAAAATGGTTTTGGCTGATGGTTGTTCTCTGAAGGTTGTGGTCTTCGGTCAATAAACGTGGGACCCAACGGGCACAAACTTTTCCTCAAGCTACTGCAAGCTTTGCAGCGATTTCATCCACAGTGATGCGCCTATCTTCTCTAATGAGCTCATCAACTCTTTCCTTGTTGCAGTTCGCTGGCGACCGCTAGGAGGCTCATCTTGGATACTCGTTTTCGCATCTTTGAAATGTTTCACCCATCTCCTAACACTGCTAGCACCCATGCAGACCTCTCCAGGGGCACGTTGAAGTCTGAGGTGAATTTTAGCAGCAGATTTTCCCTCTTTAACAAGGAATTAAATGACAATATGTTGTCCAAACGAAACATTGACGTCCACCATTTTGGATATACTGCCAGTGGTTAAGTAATAGAAGCTAAAGACGTCACAACAAGGCAACATTTGGTGTAAAGTATGTAGATTACGATCCTGCAGTCCTTTTTGTTACATTGTTGGAATTTCAATTTAACAATGGGTTGCTCACGAACTTTCAGTATGACCCTTGTAGCTATCTCTGTCTGCGCAGTAGGCAAGTAAAGATGCGCAGCAGCTGCTCCGGGCTCTAGTTGACATTTGTTCGTCAACAAACAATTAACACAATAATTTGCAGCATTCCGATTTCTTTTAAAAAATTATCTCCAAACTTCCTCAACGTTTTTTCTTGCTTGGTCCCCGTTGTAAATACAATAACATAAAAAAGTGTTTCGCTGCTAACTTTCTGCTGCGCAGTTAGAGAATTTGCCGAAAATATTTCATTAAAAAGTTATAACTCTCGCCTTGTTAAATATGGTGAATTCAAAAAGCCAAGAATCAGCACTCAAGTTTACTCTAGCTCTGAAAAAATGCTTCGTGATGAGCATACAATAGGTAAATATGGAACTTCACTGAAAAACGCATTCTTTTAGAAATTTGGGCGCATAGGAATCTATAATTATTCAAATACTGATACAATACGATACATAAAAATACTCTGTATAGGATGATTTGCATAGAACTGAAAATTATGACCGTGTTAACAATATGGCGATAGCGCGAGAGTAGGAAAGAACGGAGTTAATGGCAATATATATGCGTTAGAGAATGACAGAGGTAGTACATTTACTTCCATGCTTTCTTTTAAAGTTGAGAGATGTATATTAAATAAAATATGAATTGTCCCTCCGACAGCCCCTTAGGGGTACCTTTGTGTCTGTCTAGAAAATAAAGAAACAGTTGCTTTCAATTGTTTTAAATTACTTGCTTTTCCCCCAAGTGATAGAAAAGTATATCCAAATCTTACATCTTAAAAATAGGAAGTTAACAATGAGTATATTTCATACCTTTCAAGTAGCATATATTTTGCAGAACTATAAAGAACACGCCTTGTCCCTTTTCAATAAAAATATAAACCTATATAAGTTTTCTTGAAACAAGATTTATACACTGATCAAACCAAGATTAGTTTACAAAGATTAAAAATTACAATGTTACAAATTAAAAATAACAAATTATCAAATTAACAAAGGTTTACTAGGATTTGCTTAAAATATTGTCAACATTTCCTCTCAAGTTCCTCTTTTTCTTTCTTATACACCTTTTCTGTATACATTGACTAAGCAAGTCAATTGAGAATCATTGCTCCCAACATCATCGATCTTAGATTCTTATGCTCCACAGCGTACTGAATGCCTATGGTACAAGGGGTGCATGGCCGAGCAACAGAGATGGACATAGCCTTTTTGTGGTACGGCAAAAGATTTCCGACTCTTTTACTAGGTCTGCCATGTTCACCTCTTTTAACTGCTCTTTGCTGAGTCTCTTTACATTCCACCAGGTGTACCATAGTTCAAGTCGAGCTCTTGCAACTTAAAGCTGGAGTATTCTTGTTTTTCATCCGCAACTCTTGAACGGTAGATGACCATTCATTCTTGGTTATCACCACACCAAGTTCCGTTTTTCATATACTCTGCAAATTGGGCCTGGTAAGGGGAAATACATGGTTGTCATGGCAAAAACAAAGGTATGTTCTGTTCTAAAGGCAATATAATAAAACTGGGGTGTCTGATTTCTCGTCTAGCGGTTTTCTTTTAGTGATAATCTCTCCAGCTCCAGCGGTACTCCCAAAATGTTCGTTGAAAACTGCAATACTTCATACTCTTGGGAACATCTCATCCCATGGAGAAATTATGTGGGGGGTTGTTCTTTTCAATACTGACTCTGAAGAATCAGATACCTAATTTGGAAGTGATGTTGCATATTTCTACACCACTACAATTTTCAATTTGTGCACAATCAAAACAGGAAGTTTTTTCACTTTAAAGTTTTTACCCTCCGTCGTCCTTGCCACTCGCTGTTCAGCACCCATTATAATCCTAGTCAATATATTCGAGATTGACCCTTCTTCTTCCAAGAACTGTCTGTTGCAATCGTGTTGAGTTCCAAACAAGAACCTGCAAAAACCCACAACTTCTACCGAATTATCATTTTCTTGTCATTGAAGAAATGCAAGCCTATGGACAACCACAGGGTCGGCTAGTACACTGAAGCCGTAGACCTATCCATTGTCATTCTCGATAACCAATTCGCATAGATCAGCACTTTCATTCTGAATTTAAGGGCCTAAAGGGAGTTTCAGCCATTGGTCGCCATCACTGATTTGGAAGAAGGTTAACCTTCACGTTCCTCTTTTCTACACAAAAAACAGGTCATGAGCAACACAAAATTTAACTGGGAAGAACATTTTCAGTTAGAACTTGTTCTCTTCTATGTGTATTACATAGTTTCTGTTAAGTAAATAATTTCAGGTATAACTTCCGCTCCGCTGTGTTCAGTTCTTCAGATACAGTTGCATAAAGAAGGCTATGCGTAGGCTATGTGCTTTTATTAAGTTATTCACAAATGAAGGACTTCCTCCAAATGAATTAAAGCGATTGGGCGGTGTAAATGGGAAGCATCCCCCTCATATTCTATCGTAAAAGAATGGGTTAAACTTTTTCTAATGGGTCGAGATAGCATTGAAGACGAAGAGCGGGCAGGTCGGCCCTTGCAGGTGCTCACTCCTGAAAACATCGCTCTTGTGAATGGAGAAATTATGAAAGACCGGCGGATCAAAGTTACAGAAATAGCAGCAAGGTTGGGCCTTATAAAACAACAGTCCTTCGAATTATCAACATTTAAACATGAATAAGGTAATTGCAAGATGGATGCTTACACTTCCTCAGTCCAAAAGTAGCAATGAGTCATCTGTTGTCAGACATTTTTGGAGCTCTGCCATGGCCACGAGAGAGAAGTTCTACAAACAATTGTTTCAGAAGATGAAACTATGGTCCTCTACTATGACCCCTTGTTCAAAACAGAATCAATGGAGCGGCGTAAACCTGGTGAAGCAACGCCTCTAAAGACCAAGGTCACTCAGTCAACCAAGATCATGATCACAATCTTTTGGAACTGTGAAGAAATACTCTTCATTGGCTTCAAGGAGAGGAACACCGCAGTAAATGGGGAGTACTATGCTGGACTACTGCACAGACCACATGCCTCCATCAAAGAATAAATACGAGGAAAACTAAGTGGTGGTGTGGCCCTTCTTCAAGACAACGCGCCTGGCACACGGCTCTTGTTGCAAAGGAAGCTGTGAAGAAATGTGACTTCAAGGAGATCGTCCATGTACCCTACAACCCAGTTCTAGCTCCCAGTGACCATTTCCTCTTCTCAAAACTCAAGAAGGACCTTCGAGAAAGGAAATTTAAGTGTGACGATGTGTTTTGGATGCTATTTATGCCCATTTTGCAGACAAGACTTCTGACTATATGAGGGGGGGGGCTGAAATTTTAATTCAAAGTTTTGAGAAGTGCATTGCAATAAAGGGTAACTAATATTGAAAGTGAAATATATTTTTTGTTTATTTATCATAATAGAAAACGGTTAGGGCGGATGCTTATGGACCTACCCTCGTATCACCTGAATTTCGAGATGAACTTCTCCAACAAAGCTTTGACTGCGCCGAATGTATTAAACCCTTAACTGTTTTGGTAGGCTCAGGAATCAATTCGCAAAATTAGCAGAGGTCTACCTTTTAGCTGCTTTGATAGGCCAGCCAAGGAAAGTACCTTTGAAGGCAACTGTGGCTGAATTTTGTTTTTGAGGAACTATATTCTTAATTGTAATTTAAAACATCATTTTAACAATTTTTGCCTGCTGTCATCTGAGAAAATGATCTAATCCATCGACTCATATCATTCTCGTAGAAAACCTCAACTTGGAAAAGCACTCAATTTCCAAGTGCTGAAACCCTGATTGGGGGTTCAATAGGATGAAGTACTAGTGAGCTGTTCTTTTTTGTACTCAGTCCTACATCAATTTTATGACTTTCACGCGACGTTCCCTTTTATCTCTTTAGAATAAAGTAAAATAGAATATACTGGTTGCGGTAGGTAAATGTTTTTTCAGCTCTCTTTAAAATTGCAATAAAATATTTTTAAACTAAACGCACAGAAAAAAGATTTACCCATAGAAAAGCAATTCATGTATTCGGTAGACTGAATAGGTTGGGGTTAGAATTTCGAGCATAGCCACTAGTCAGAGAAGTACATTATGTCCAAATATTTGGTTCACAATAAAAGGATAACTACAAACCCCACACCGATACATTTTTTAACTTGAAGAAACCAATTACATTTGCCGCATGGACTTTCTACTGTATAAACAGCCTTCCACTTGTTTCTAAATAAAACTGACAGGAGTGCTCTGCGGAGAAACTGCCGGAAACTATGCGAAGCTTCCAGAAGTTGCGAAGCGGGAGGAACGCTCATAGCTTGCTCCAGTTGCCATTTGCGTCATTAGTAGAAAGCGGATTTCTATGCAATTACACATTCTATCCCTTCCTGTCTGAACACCAGTAAGGTACAAATCTTTGGGAAGCAATGTATTAATAATAATTAATTGTATTCTTACATATTTCAACTATTATTACTCTTGTTGTTGTATAACTCTATATATTTTGGATTTATTATCATTTTAATTCTCTCAAATAAGGCATTATAGTCTAGTAGTAGCGTCTGCGACTCAAATCCGGAGAGCCTGGGTTCTTTCTGATTACATGAAATTACCTGGGTAAGGTTTTTCTTTCTGAGTTTTTCTTTACTTTGAGTAATTAAATGCCAGATAGCGCCAAGGACTCTAAGCTCATGTGCACCATCATTAATTCATTTCATTCATCCCTATAGAATACCTTTGCTTACATCTACAGAGGAACAATGCAGTCAAAACGACTATAAATAAAACAACATTAAAAAATGAGATTTTCTTTGATAACCAAGACGTTGTATTGAGAGTTCTATGTTGTTTTTCTCTCTATTTCTAAGCATTACATCTGCTTAGAAGCAATGCACATGGTCAAACGAAAGACTAATGGCCTACCTGACGATATTTTATTATTAATCTATTGAACGAATGTAACACTTTAAGAAGTAACACTTACCATTTTGTATCTACTAATTTATTTTCCCGTGCCAATTTTTTCTCCAGCGTCAGAAAGTATGCCGTATACAAAATTTAAGTTCGTTAAATTCATATTGGTTTCTATTACATGACTGTTGTAGCATCGTTGCTTTCTGAAAAGCTAAAATTATGCGTGTTGATTGACAAGTATTAAAATTCCTAATCTCATAGTACCTGTAATTAAATCTAATGTCTTTTATTGTATACACACCAAAATGTGTACACACGTTCACAGTAGATAGCTATTTAATATATTTCAAAGTTGGATCGAAAAACAACAGTAATGTGTAGTATGATATTCTGTAAACAAACGAGAATCACATTACTTATGCTAGCGTTGCTACAACAAAATGCAGCCAAGATTATCGTTTAAACAGCGGAACACAATTTTGAAGTGTTACTGGAAAACCGAGAATGTTGTTGAAGTTCAAAGGCAATGGAAACTTGTATACAGAACAGAACTGCCAACACGAATAATAATTGCACGCATTCGAGACGAATTTGAAACTCATGGTACCGTGTGCGATATTCACAAGGGAAAATCTGGGAGAACTCGCACAGCAACAAGCCCGGCGTCCTCGGCTTGATGACAATCTTCCAAGGCACCGGATAGGACGAAGAGGTCCGATTAAGTTTCCACCACGTTCTCCAGATCTAACTCCGTTGGACTTCTACCTATGGGGAACTCTTAAGAATGTTGTGTACCGTAGAAAGCCAGCTACACTGGCAGCACTTCGGGAAGAAATTGAAACAGCATGTGTTGCAATCGCTGAGGGCACTTTTACAAACGTTCCTCAATCAGTAGTTAAACGTACTCAGAAGTGTATCGACGCCGATGGTGGACATTTTGAGCAACTGTTGTAACTGTAAAAGTCTAAGATGATTAGCGATCATCATGTTCTGTTTGTGTGAATTCAGATTTGTTATGTTAACACAGTTTTTTCTTTGCTTGAAGTGTGTATACATTTTGGCACCCTCTGTATATTAATTCTAATATTATCAATGTTTTGATGGATTTACATCAGTGAGAACATATATAAAATATGTATAATATGTGTTAATATTCTGAACGATAACAGTGTTTATTTCTCTGTATTTTTAGCTAGTTACACTTTTGTGAGATAACTGTGCCTATTACCGTTATGTTATTGTGAAGCCTTTAACAAAAGACGCAACATTTTGTTTTATATGAAGGATGGAAGCCAAGCATTGTCTGATCTTTTAAAGGGGTCAAATCGAGGAGAAACTGTCACTTTGTAAAAATGACGTACTCGTGGGAGCTGTAAACAAATGTGAACAATTAAAGAGCTTAAACCGCCTGGGGTTTAAAAGGCCCACGTTTAAGCAAACGGCTACTTAAGATTTATTTTAGCATGAATCAGAAATGCTGTATGAAAATCCCAGTAGTCAATCAGAGGACGAGATTGAAATAAATGTTCTAGAAGTTTTTTATCAGAAAATTTTAAAAGGGATCTACAGCGTCTTAACTGTAGATGTTTAAAAAGTGTATAAAAGCACTTTCGGGCCTCCTGCGTTACATTCCGCGTTTAGTTTTCAGAAGCGACAGGTCGAAACATTCCAAGTTCAATTTCTGAGGCGGCAGGTCAGTTTCGGAAGCTAGAGCCTATGTGAATGTAAAATATCTTGTAAACTCTAACAACACTAGTATTAGCATCCACATTAAACCGTGCTATTTTGAGTGAATTTTCTTCAGTAGAAGGCAGTATCGGTGGGGGTATAATCTAGCAAAGACAATAAGCGAAGTTTAGCAAATAAAAGTACGCATGCAAAAGTAAAGACAACTCCGAACACAGATAAAAGTGATAAAAGCAATCGCAAAATCTAAAGGGACTGAACTGTTGGTGTAATAAATCAGTCGGTAAAAATCAGGCATTCCTCCTCTTATTAATGAACGGAAATGCACTTAAGAACTTAGGAATAAGCAACGAATAAATTGTGCTTACCATTTAATTCTTGTTCCACTACTTTCTCCTCATTACTCATCTTGCAGATTCTGTAGAAATTCCTGTCTGCGATAATAGATTCAGAAAATGAAGCATCTATATTGAATAGAATTTGTCGTCATCATTTATGGAAGTCAAGAAAGTTGTAACTTGTATAGTAAATTACATCAGCTCGCCTTTGAAGCCAGAAATAAGGCTGCCTATTAATTTAATAACTTGAGGCTGCAGAGTTATATTTCTAAAGGTATTAGATTTGATAAGGATAATTATTATGTATATGTATTATGAAATCATTTAAAGATAGATATAACAGGAATTGATATAATTTGTAACTCGTACTTATATGTATATCATGTGGCAGGTGATTGTATCTTACAAAAGGGTTTTGTATCCATTTTGAGGTAAAAGATGTGAGAAAGAGACAGAGATGTATACCTGACGCCTCGTCCGCTGACCGCTCCTTAGACAATGCTGAGGAAAGGGTGAACTATCTTTTGTTAGGTCACGAAACTTCTGCCCAGGGGATACTTAGAAAGTTCACAGTAAGAAAACATATGACTATAACGGGACAGCATTTGAACAAAGTCAGACATAGCAATAATTTAAGAGAAACTGGAAATGTCAGAAAGAAGAGAAAAATATTTTATTACAGGAAAGTCGGGGGTACAAGGTACTAAAACGCTTATAAACACGTGCGTTATCTCTGAGAACATTTGGCAATCTACAACTAAGGGGGCAAAAGATGTTCATTAGAAATCAGCATGTAAGGAAAGTGCCGAAATTTATGACAGGCTGTTCTTGGAAAATTCAGGCTCGTGGGAAGACATTGTAGACCAGGTGGGAGAGAATAATTCTAGCCAATGGGCATCGGATAAAAGTCAACGAATAAGGAGAGCTTAGATACAAATAAATATTTTTAAGATAGCCAATGATGAACATATAATACGGAAATAGGGTAATATACGAAGGAATTTAATTTAGCGAGAGGCGTGGCGATGTTGTAGAAAAACTGGAGTACAGAATCAGAAGTAGGAGATACGAGAGGATTCACTCAATAGATATACGGAAGCAGGCAGCTTAAGTCATTCGAAAGCAGTCAGTCTAAGTCATTCGAAAGCAGTCGAAGACATTCTAAGTCATTCTAAAGTGATTCTAAAGTCAGTCTAAGCAAGTAGTGAAGTCAGCGACGAGCAATCAGGAAATAAACGGCCAGGTTGTAAAATAAAGTAAATGTTCATTATTAATACAGTGAACAATCTCCTTCCCCCCCCCCCCCAATGACTTTAAGTCAATAAAAACAGTCCAAATTACCCATGAGATCCCATCCATTTACACACCATTGGAACCACAACAATTACTGTTTCCAATCGTCCACTTACGTCAGGGACCATAAAAACCGTTCCACCTTCTACTCTCATCGACTGTTCAGAAACCTTTAGAATATATCAATAATGGTGACATAATTCTTCGTGCAGACGTAAAGTGGCGCCATGGAGAAAAACACTGAAACGGTTCTGCAGTCTTCTGGATGAGATTAGAAACGTTCGCTCTAAATTGAGGAAAATCTAGTGTGTAACTGGAACACGCAATAGATCCTTTATCCGTCGTTTCAAGTTCTAAATTGAATGGAACGATAATGGCAAAATATGTGAAAGAGTGTCCTTTACTGCTGATGCTACTACCGCCACCGCCACCACCACCACTATTAATAATAATAATAATAATAATAATAATAATAATATTATTATTATTATTATTATTATTATTATTATTATTATTATTAACACCACTAAACTTCTCTATGCTAATGCGGGTTACTTGGAAGCTCTCGGTGTTTAAACGCAGGAATGTGATTATGAATCACTGGCACAACTGCAGTGCAAGTACAAATGAAGTCAAACTGAAAGTTAAGTTGCGTTTGCCAATTGTAAAAGTCTTGCATCTAGAACGAATGCTGTAAAATAGTCTATTTGTGCGTTGCTGTAAAGATCCATTTTCGTTTTTTTTTTTTTTTTGGCATTAATTTTGCAGATAATTTCAATTCATTGAAGGAATTGTTGAATTCTAGCTGCCAGTTCATTAATATATTTAAATTTAAACATTTAATTATTTTGTAAATGAAATAACCTAAACTAAATACGTATACGAAAACTAAAGGATATATTGAATTTCATTTAACTGAGCCTTCATTTCATGATTAAGAATTGAAATCAAACAAGAACTAGCACCACTTTCAGAGTGAACGTTAAAAGGCAAATTCAGGGTAAACAGTTATCCGTTATAACATTTTAAAGAAAATTCGTTTCTTATGTCATGTTTAGTAAATGTTTGATCATGGGCACGACTAATGGCCATGTACACCATCCTCGATCAATGTTTGAATGTGATCAAATTGGCATTTGACCGCGTTCAACGCGATTTTTCTTGTGCATGACAATGATCAAAATTAAACGAGGTAGTTGATTATGGTCAACTTTGACCGCGGGTGCTGGGCCGATTAACTCTGCTGATTGCGGTCAAGTTACACTAAATGGCTGCCCATTTCGATTTTCTTGAAGGTATTGAGGACGAGATAATATACCTGGATTACTTAAAACGGGGCCAGCGTCAAAACCGAATCATTGTGGAAAAGGTGACGCTTTTGAAGCGTATAGGTAACAAAAATTTAAAGAAAATTTCCGGCTATCAAAGTATACAGTGTGGTGGTTAGTAAATGAAATGACTGAGAGATTAGAGTTTCCTAGTAACCGCAGTCGCCGTGTTTCACCCATTAATTGGAGTTTACACTTCAATACACGCGCTGTGTTAACAAATAACGATTTATTTATTTGGCAATTGGTACTCGCCTGGAATCACACTGAAATGCATGGCTAAATCATTCCATATCTGCTTCTTTTCCTTTAACGAACATGAATCAGTCTTTTTATTTTCCAGTTTACTGGAATATGAGATAGCTAGTTCCAACAGAACGTCTATCTCACGCTGAGAAAAATTTGTAGATCTTCATTTGTTTTCCATTTTCGTTTACCTACTTAAGGTAATCAAACAGAAAACAAAAGCGAAGCGATATAGGCAAGGACATTATAATTGCACTACAACTCCTTTGGCTATAGAACTAGATGCTTGCCTATCAGTAATTATCGTAGAATCGTGATCGCTGAGCAACTCAGCGCCCGGTCAGCTGATGGCGGTCCGTTGAACGAGAATTAACTCTTATGTACCGCAACTACAATTTCACCGCCGTCAAAGTCTTAACGCTTTTCAGTAACCCTCGATCAGCACGGATTTGACGGAGACTGGTGCATGTAGCCGTAAACATCATAGACCAACGTTTACTGTGTATTTAGATGAATAATCCGTTTTACTCAACTCTAGGCAAAATTGCAGGACATATCACTAGTGATCTAATATTGCGCCATACTTTCAAAACACACAGAATAATTTATTAAAGTGTATGCTATAAGTATATCGCCAGGAAATCAGTGCTGAAATACCCAGCATTGATCTTCTATTTGTAATGGAAGATGAAACATGATATCCCTTCCAATATCAGCTGCTATCGGGCAATTGAAATATTTGTGATAGTTACATTTCCATGGTAATGATGTTCCTTGATGATGGTCTTCATGATGTAATAAAAATTGGTACATCAAAGCTTCAATGTTGTCATGTTATACGTGGTCGATCAGCTGGAGGTCCAAGTTATAAATTCTCAATGCATGTATAATTGCGTACAGCAGTTAAACTTAATCCATCCATTGAAAATCGTGCTTAATATTCAGTACTAATAAAGATATTTCAAAGGTGAATTTTATACGTCATGCGGGGTTCGGTTGAGGTTGAACTTGTATTCAGGGAGTACACCAACAGTTAACCGAGCGGAGTGGTAAAACTTGACTCGCATTTGAGAGATGAGGGGTTCAATTCCCGTTTCAATCCTAATTTTGTTTAACTTTATTGTTTTTGTTTGCTTTTTTTGTTTTTTTTTTCTTTTGTTTTGTTTTGTTTTTTGTTGTTGTTTTTTTGTTTCACTGTCACATAGGCAAATGTTGGAGTGTATGTGTTCATCCTACGAAATATTTGCTCTACAATTTCATGCCACAAGATTGAGAGTTCCAAGGCAAGGTGGGTGGTGCGGTGTGATAGTGGCTTGCGTTTTAGAAAGTTCCTGCCCCGGCGTCTGGAATGGAAGCGAAATTTCCAGAGGTCCCAACAACTCTAGGGCAAAGGGCTCCACCGGCGTCCGAGTGTTCTATTTGGTCGTATTTTAGGAATCCCTATCTAGGTTCGTACAGTCACCGCCCGCTGTCTGCTTCACTTCAACCCTTTCTCACGGAGGTGCTTTCATCGGGGAGCTAGGCTGAACTATGAAAAACACTATCGTCCCAGATCATCAACCATTTTCTGTATCAATAATTTTTAGCTTAAAAACTTAAAGAGTATCGGAATTAACTTAAGCCGACAGCAACAAATTAATATGATTAAATTTATTTTATAAAATAAGAACCTATGGTACAGTGAGTTACAAATGAATATCATCTACCTCCTCTCGTTAAACAACTACAATATTACATAAAAAAAAAGCTAAAGAAAGAGCGAATACTGGGCTAAATGGGAGAAATATGAAGGAGAAATGTAGAAAAGTAATTAAATGATACAAATAATTCTTAGAGTAAAAAATGTATGTATAATCCAAAACTTAGTGATCTTCATATTATTGAACAACTTTCCTATTCTACATTCAAAAACTAAATTTCCTGAAGGAAAATCTCTGATCCATTGTATTCATACATCCTTAAACAAGCACATAATAAAATTTTGATAATTTATTCAGGAAATTATTTTTAATAATTAGAAATATGGTTCCTGGCTTAAAATTACCGCCATGGGTGGCCGAGGTCGTTAATGCGACAACTCGTGAGCGGGGGGTCTGGGGTTCCAATCCCCCAGAACCGTCCTCCTTGACTGAGGTTTTTTTTTTTTTTTTTCAGTTTTTCCTCAGTCCTCATAAATGGCAAATGCCGAGGAGGTACCCTCAACTTAGGCCTGTAACGTTTCATTCCTTAAAAAAATCCTTTACCAATGTATCATTTCATCTCATGTATCATCAGTGTCCACCACCTGTGATGCCTCAGTAGTAAAAACGGACGTTAAACATTACTACCCTTTCTTAAACTTCTTTTCTCACTTGGCACTACAGCCCGGGTGAGCCTTGGTCTACCGCGGCGACCTCTGCTTCCTCCATTTCCATCTTTCGATTTCATTGATAGAGGGCAGTATTGTTGGGGAACATGTGATACGCATGTCAGCACTTCACCTGTCGCCTATCACACGGCTTTCGTGACCGAAAATCGCCAACTCTCCATCAGGCAGCTTCCCAATTGTCCTCACGAGGCTGGGTGGACCCCGTTCCAGACCTCCCTAACTTAAAAAAATACCGGGGATCAAACCTCGGCTCCCGACCAGCAGTCAGCAATGCTAACCACTAGACCAAGGAGGTAGTTTCGCTTTTAAACTATTATTTCAAAACTATCGACATCATTCTTTTTTTCTTTTTTTCTTTTTTTTTTTTTTAATAACGCCCGTTTTTACTACTGAGGCACCACAGACGATGAACACTCATGTGATGATACATGAAATGAAATGATACATTGGGTAAGAATTTTTTTTAAGGAAGTAAACGTTCCAGGCCTAAGTTTAGGGTACCTTCCCGGCATTTGCCACTGATGAGGACTGAGGAAAACCTGGAAAAACCCCCCAGTCAGGGAGGACGGACCGAATCACTGGTGAGATTCGAACCCCAGACCTCCCACTCATGAGTCGGCGCCTTAACAACCTCGGCTACCCATGGAGCAGAGAGGTGTTTCCGTACTTTGAAGCGAATCAACATAAACGAGAAAGTAATCCATAATTTTACCACCAACAGGACATCAAATTGTACTCTATGACAGGCCAGGGCGGCTACTTGAATGTAATCAGCGTAATATTCATTATAAGAGCATTACTAATAAGTTATCTATATACCCTTAATGTTTTATAATAGATTTGAAATGTTTAAATGGTTCTTCAAGAAGTATAGTAATGAATGTTCTAATAAGAACTGAAAGAAATAAAATGTAATGCTATTTTTATACCATTAACTACCGCTGTGCAACTGCAGGCTCAAACAAAAAGAGTAACTGTGAAACAGTACAGGCGGTCATGGAATGTTGACTGATATAAGAATGCCCGTTATTTGCGTCGTTTGTGCGCGCGCACGTATGACAGTAAACCAACCTGTTCCAGCCACCAGTCAGGATTGTTTACATAAACCACCAGGAATAGGAGTGCTAGCTTTGAGCTTGTTTACCCTCACACGACAGTTACAGACCGACTGTCGTTTTTCCACTTCTTTAGGTACAGTGACGGAACGCAATCTGTGTATGCCTTATTTGTATATACTTTCTTGCTTTGCGAGGAGATATGATTCCGCCACTGGCGCAAATGCAAATGTTATGCAACAGCCATACTGGCGCTTGCTTAATGCGGGTGCGCTGGGCTAACTAACTGTGAAAGAAGCGAAACAAGAATGGAAGGAGCGCAAACTGAGAGTTTTCCCTATTAGTCAGTTGCATTAAAGGCTATACCGCTTCAAAAATACTTTTAAAAACCTGATATTTAACAAAATATACAATATAATATTATTTGTATCATAAATGCGATGCCAAAAGCAATAAAACAACAAGACCCTCTAAATGTACGCTACAAAGTAAAGTAAAACATAATGAATTCATGGATGTTGATCAGATTTTACTCAATAATATTTTTTTTAATCCAATGTTAGCTTCAAAAGGACTACTTTTTGTTGTAACATAAAAATCAACAAGAAACAGAAGTGTTTAGTAATTTGTTTATTCGTTTTAAGCTTATTGTATTATTTGGTTCATAACAAATGAAATCCCCTTTTTAATGAAACACTATGTTATGAAATGGCTGTTTGCCAAATTATTTCACCAATCAAAACCTATCTCTTTCATTTAGTAAAGCAAATATTCAATAAAATATACGGAAAGCGGTTAAAGTGATCATTAGAGGATCTAAACACCCTTAGCGTTAATCTCTGCTTTCATTTGTCATGTTAGAGAATTAGTAGACGAGAAGGTCCAAGTATGGGCTATGGTCAAAATATGGCAAACAAGCATTATACGTATTTTATAGTACTGCAATGCTTAAGTAGTAGTGAAGAAGGTTTGCTGTTAATATGCTGCATGCATTTGTAGTTTTCAGCATTAACAAAAAATGCAAGAAGTACTTAATTAACATGACTTATCATCGACATAAATAAATTATAGGAATATCGTCACATACAATCTGTTGTACAATTATAGAGTTTCCATTTACTGTATAAAAGCTACACGGCTTTCAATCTCTGTTAAACAAAAAAGAAAACCCTCAAAACATTAATAGCGCCTTGGTCTAAATATAAGCCAGTGTTCAGGGTCTAAATACCAGTTAATAGCCCATATTTAGACCAGAGCTTATTCATTCACAAATGGAATAAATAAAGTCTTTTTTTATTTTAAGAATGCCAAGATATAAGACTAAATAAACATCTAGGCACCGTATACTATTTTGGAGTGAAAATGACATGGAAATAGCATACCTTCTGTTAGAGAGAAAAAGTGAGTACAGCCAAAGCTTCGACGTTATTCAATGTCCCACGTATGAGGGTAGATCCATAAGTTCCCGGACTAACCATTTTCTAGGTATGATAAATACAAAATCTATATTGAATTTCAATATAGTTACCCTTTATTGCAATGCCTCCCCGCATCTTTGAATTAATATTTCAACCCCCCTCCCAAAAATAGTTAGAAGTCTTATCTGCAAAATAGGCAAAAACAACATCCGTTACTTCTTCGCACACTTAAATTTCCTTCCTCGAAGGGTGATGCTCGATCTCCTTGAAACCGTATTTTTTCACAGCTTCCTTTGCATTAAGAGATGTGTGCACAGGCACATTATCATGAAGGAGGTGCACACCACCACTCAGCTTTCCTCACCTTTTCTCTTTTATGGATGCACGTGGTCTGTGCAGTAGGCCAGCATAGTACTCCCCATTTACTGTCGCGTTTCTCTTCTTGAAGTCAATGAAGAGTATTCATTCACAGTCCCAAAAGATTGTGGCCGTGATCTTCTTGGTTGAATGAGTGTCCTTGGCCTTTAGAGGCGGTGCTTTGCCAGGTTTACGCCACTCCGTTGTTTCTCTTTTGGACCAGGGATCATAGTAGAGGACTATAGTTTCATTTTCTGTAACAATGGTTTGCAGAACTTCTCTCTCGTTGCCACGGCAGAGCTCCAAAAATGCCTGACAACAGATGACTCGTTGCTGCTTTTCGACTGGGGGAAGAAGTCTAGACACCCATCTTTCACTAACCTTATTCGTGTTTAAATATTCATGAATAGTTCCAAGGACTGTCGTTTTAGAAAGGCCCAACCTTGCTGCTATTTCTGTAACTTTGAGCCGCCAGTTTTCCATAATTTCTCCTTCCACAAGAGCGAATTTTTCAGAAGTGAGCACCTCTAAAGACCGACCTGCACTCTCTTCATCTTCAGTGATTTCTCGACCCAATCGAAAAAGTTTGGTTCATTCTTTTACAGTGGAATATAGGGGGATACTTCCCCATATATACGGTCCAATCGTGCTTAATTTCCTTTGGATTAAGTCCTTCATTTGTGAAGAACTTAATAATAGCTCTAAACTCCATTTTGAACATGTCACAATCTTCTACACATATATCTGAACTATGTCTGAATAACTGAATACAGCGGAGGGTACGTTACAGCTGCAATTATTTACTTAACAGATATGGTATGACACCAGATAAGAGTTTTGTGAAGGGGATAATCCTTATTTGCGAGGCCGGAAACTTATGGACTTACCTTGGTACATCTCTGCAGACTTTAAGTAAAAAACTCGAGTTCAGTCCGGCACTAGCAACTGGAATCAAGACTAATCAGAAACCTGTACTAGGACACGAACTTGAGAAACAGCTTGTATCTTACTTGCTTTGCATGGAGGAGAGGTTTCATGGATTATTTAAAAAGAATGAATTTTCAGTTATCAATAGCTAATAACAATGAGCATCCATTTGTGTCGGGAGCAGTAAAGTCTTGAGTTAATCTGTTTCTTTAGCGACGTAAGAATATTCTGTTCATCCATAAAGCATGTGGAATATTCTTTTGTGCGAACCTTGGGCTTTAATAAGGAGAATGTAAACTTTTCCACTTTTAGTAATATGAAAAACATAACTATCTCGTTGATAGGATATATAATGTGAATGAAACGGGCCTTTCTGTTGTATTCTATTCTATTGTACAGATCAAAAGAGAAAATATTATAAAAAGGAAAGTAAAAAGGCACATAGTTACCTACTTCAGCAGAGAGAGAAAGGGAGGCGTAACAGTCATCAAAGTTGCTAGCGGACGCACCAGGAATCATATTTCCAAGGAATTACATGTCATAGCAATTGATAAGGGTTGCCTGCCAAGTTCTCTGGAATTTACTCATCCATTAGAATGGGACAAGCGAACATTTTTGCAAGTTGCCTTCGTCATTTCAGCAAAAAGGTTGTACCTAGTGAAGAATCTCCGTACTTTTGATTCTTGATGGGCACTAAAATCACGTTCGCACATTGATCTGACTCGAGCAAATCATGTAATCATTATTGATATGCATATCCCACCAAAGTCAACACACACATTGCAACCTCTGTATAAGACGATTATTTGTCCTTTGAAAAGTTATTACATTGAGAAGATACAGAATTACACGTGACTTCATCAAAAGCCGGCCACACCGCACGAATTAATGACACTTTTTGAAAATAGAGACAGGAAAATTCGCTGTTGGTGCTTTCAGAATTACAGTTATACAGACCTATGTTTACGATAGTAGATTTTATCTCTGCTGCAAATGAATTTGAAAAAGTATGCTCTCAAACTGTTGCCATTATTGAATCACCTGAAACACATTCAGAAGCAAGATCGCGGATTCAAAGCCGGCCAAGGTCGATGGATTTTTTCGGGCGTAAAAATCCTAAGTGTGGCTTCCTTCGGAAGGAAAGTAAAGCCGTGGGTCCCGTGTCGTTTATTTACGGCACGATAAAGAACCTCAAGCCTGAAAGAAGAGGCCTCTGAGCAAAATTTGTCGGCCGTTTCACGCACTGAATTGAATGGGACGTTGATGACCTGAGATGTTAAAGAGCGTCCGTAAATAAAACAAATCAATAACAACAACAATGATGACGACGTTCAGAAGCACAAGCACTTCCTCATGTAAGCCCATATCAAATTTCTCCTCTACCTAATGCAACAAAATGCTGGCAAATGAGATCCAAAGTCTACAGGAATTTCAATTATTATCAAAACTCTACACAATGTTGGATTCCATTAAACAATCAGGCATGAGCACACGAAAGGTCAAAAAAATTATGAACTTTGGATTAGAAAATGTAAAAGAAATTAAACGTTTAAATATGAAATATGGAGACCTAAAGAGAACAAATGAAGAGAAGAAATTTACAGGAAAAAACTGTGAAAATAATAGCAAATAAAAGGTAAACCGAACAAGGACTCTAAATATTGCAAAGCTGAAATATCAAAGGAAATCTACAATGAGAGTGGGATAATAACTTGCAGGTGCCATTTTTCTTCCGTGAATGTACAGGGTTCATTTTTATGAATAGCAAATAATAATAATAATAATAATAATAATAATAATAATAAAGATCAAAAACCCTATGCCATATAAATATTAATTGTAAAATAAATAAACAAAAGTATTGTACACAAAAATGTTATTAGCTTCTTTGCATTACAATTCTTCCGGCTTAAAGTTGAAATAAGCAAAATAGTTCCGCTATAATTTATGTTTTATCATTGACAGTTTTGCTTGCCCAAACATTTATGGACACGACAGGATATAGGTGCGGGCGATAAATTGTGCTTTATGTGACTTTCTGCAAGTGCTAGAAAAAACTTACTCCAGTCTAGGCCCTGATCTACCATTGTAACCACCTCCCTTCTGCATATATGGCCAGTTTCGTCTAATGTAATGTTAAGTCGACTACTGGGATACACATAGAATTCCCTGACCATTCCAGGCTGCCATCGCCTTTAGTTAATGGTTTTCAAACAGTACCATATTATGATGAACCACACAGGAATTTCTTTCTTCCAATGAAATATTTATAGCATCGATACAATGCTTTGAGGAAATGGGATGCTGGTGTCTGTGGGGATATGATAGTTAAATGGTCCGATTCTCTCGTTACCCAGTATTTCCGTACAGGGCGAGAACTCCTTGCGGACGGTTTAGAGCAACCCTTTCCACTCAATGTGTGCAGATAGAGGATAAAAAGCTGAAGCGTGGTATAGTCCGAATTCCTAAGAGTAAAGTAGATGGCAATCTGACTAGGGCAAATCTGGTTCTCCATATTAGAGATTATACAATGTGTCGATAAAAGATTAAATTGTTTGTTCAGGAAGCGAATGTATTTCGTACCAAGCAGCAATATAGTAATAAATAAATGAACAAATAAGTAGGATAGGTCGTAGGAACGCGCACCTACGAGGGTAGATCCATAAGTTTCCGGCCTAACCATTTTCTAGGTATGATAATGACAAAACTATATTTCACTTTTCACTATAGTTATCCTTCATTGCAATACACTTCTAAAATTTTTAATTAACATTTCACTCCACCCCAATAATAGTCAGAAGTCTTGTCTGCAAAATGGGCATAAAGTAAGTGGTATAACATTCACAACGCTCTTTTATAGTGCATAACACAGCATTAATATCCTCTCCATCCAAATTTCTCCACCGTACTGCCAATTTGTCCCACCAGGAATATTATGGCGCCTAAGAGCACCAACTCTGTATGCATAATTCCATGAAACGTGGCCATTTTTAATGCCACGGCATGAAAGCTATCACAGTGTAACGAATAGCAGAATACAATCGCCGCCACCAACTACATGAATACACGAGAAAACAAATCTACATGTTCAAAGCAAATATCTTCTAAACTTATGCTATATGAGGGCCAAAGGCAACATAATCTAAAAAATCACCCAATATTCATACTAAACAAATATGCAAAAATATACCTTTGGCATGGCGTCGACCTATGTTACGATCACCATGGAAGCATACCATCCAACTCAACTCCAACAGGAGACGGAGACCATACTGAGAATTCCAAAAACTGCACCATCCAACAGCATATCAACTCACACACTGCACCATCTGGCAGATACCAACTCCCAGCATCTTCACAGCATGACTGAAGTGCTGACACACGCGAATATGCGCCCACTGCAATCCTCAATTGCAGTCAAAAAATAATTAATATCATATTCACCCTTTCCACAATCATCAATGTCAAAATCATTATATATAAAAAATTAACCTCACCTATACGGAAGCCAAAAGGCATCGTCCAGTGAATCATAAAAATAATAAACTTATGTAAATGCGTTGGAAAATCGCAATTTGGTTAGCTCATTAAACAGCTATTACGTTATCTCTACACAACTTGTGCTGAAATAATTACAAATCTTGTTTTTTCTTAAGTAAAATCGCAAATAAACTCGCGAAACCATTTAAAAGCATCATCAATCAGTTGTTATACTCCACAAACACAACATGTACCGCATTGTTATGTTTCTCCTCTATCATAACCTGTAAGCCCTGGAAAATCCCAAACTTTATCGCGAAAACATTGTGGTGGTATTAATTGACGTGTGTAGGTGGCGTCGACGCTCACTACTAATGCCAATTAGTTGGGCGTCAAATTTTGTGATGGCAATAGTCACGTCGAATCTGTCGATGTAGATGCCTGTCGTCGTATACGTTGATGTAACTGACATCACTACAGACTAGTTCAGGGTTTGATAATAAAGCTCCAATTTCTAATCGGTGCTTCTGGGCGATAAGAATAACAAAATCACCACGGATAGAAATCTACGGAGTTAATGTTTTATATTACCACAACAGTATATTTTTTCTAATTATCATATGCTCTGAGGATATTACTATATGCAGACTGAATACTAGACAGACGTATTAATATTTATATTTCTCTCCCGAAAACTGTATATGGATATTAATTCACACTCGTAATTCCTATTATTTTACCATAAATAATTTTGTAATTTCTTCCACGAAATGTCAATTTCTCTTTATATAATGTTAAAATACTGTTTCTTTATATGGAGTAAGAACCACGATTTCTACTAATGGAGTTTAAAACACAACTTTTCTCGACTGAATCCAACGCATAAGTAACAAATTTTAAGATGAAAACCTTCACTTATTACAATAGGATTGTAATAATACTATACATTACAATGCATTATATTTTAAATATACGTATATTAAGCGAATGAAATTCGTTAATTTCTATTTAGTCGCAATAAAGCTGTCTGTCTCGTGTTTCATTCTTGCTACACATTATTAATGTTGTTACGCTTGCCATTGGTTGATTCATTTAGTATTACAATTTTCTTATCTGTAGTTTAATCTTTTAATATTGGCTATGTATGTGTTCATTTGAATCATTACATTTTTTTATTCTGTATTGTCATAAAGGCAACAAATAAACATTAAGGTATACATTGTAATAGCCCTTTGTGATACATGAAATCTATACAAATGAGCTTACTAGATTTATACGATTTAAAACGTATTGCCAACTAATATTTGTTATTTTAATTATAAATTAAAGCCATTATCTAACATTAAAACATATGAAAATGAATGTAATTAAAAACATATTATCAACGAATGTTTTGAGTTTCAAATAAAATATTATAACCTTTATCTTAAGCAATAACATGTAAATGGATTTCTTAAATTAATATAACTAAATATCTATTACTATTAAATGTTTGTAGTTTTATTGAGCATTATATCCTTTACGTAATATACAAACAAGTAGAACTGAACTTATTAAAATAATATAGTTAAACAACTGCTATCAATGAGTGTTTAGAGCCTTAAATCGAATATTTTCCGTTTATCAACAAAATGTATTTTTACATTCCTCTTTTATTCTTTTCACTCCATATAACCAATAAGCGCTGGAAAATTGAAAATTACATAACGAAGACATGTTATCACGAAACAGCTGTCACATCACACAATCTCAACTTGCGCTGTTATAATTGCATTTGTTTTTCTCATTTTCCTCTGTTATAATGTATAAGCAATGAAAAATTGCAGATCACCTCGCGAACACGTTTTTTATCATTAGACAGCTGTTATATCACACAATCTTAACTTGCACTGTTATTATTACATTTATAGTTGATTCACTTTCGTCGAGTGTAACGTATAAACGCTGGAAAATTGCAAATTATCTCGTGAAACATTTCATATCATCATATCATCAGCTGTTAACTTACACAGGCTGAACTGTAGTATTATTCTTAAATCCGGTTTCATCTATTTATTTTAATTTGCTTATGTTATAACCTATAGCACTGTTAAATCACACGTGTAGTGGTAAGAAAAAGTTATAATACGCCTGTGACGTCATCTTTAGCATAGGGTACAAATGAAATCAATTTGTACTAAATATTTATCATGCTGATATATGGTGACACTAAAAGGTAAGTGTTTTAATCACACTGGCAATCTGTGGATACACTGCGGCTACTATTACATGTTATGTAACAGTATGTTAAGCACCTTGTTTGACTACTTCATCTCCTTTCACATTACCAGGAATGCCCATGTGACTATGAGCCCGTCGACCGTAGAGGTGTAGTGGTAACCATAATTGCCTCCTAACCGAAGATCGCGGGTTCAGTCCCGGCCAGCTCACTGGAGTACGACTATATAATAAGTGGACAGGATTGCTATTTTTTCCCGATTTCCAATTTTGTGCTGAGATTTGATGGTTTGATTAGATATGGGAGGCAGAATTGCTGATTGTAAAACTATAAACAATATCATTTTTGGATTCCGGAAAAATACATAATTATGGAAGCAAGCATTTCAGCATTTACGTCCTCTGATTAACAACTCTGTAGGTAAATTGCACTCCCAATCTCTCTCGTGATTTACTTCCGGTCATAAGAGTAATTTTGCGTCTTATATAGTGCACTTAACATAAGCAAGCGATTTACAAATTTAAAAAAATGAAACCTAAGCTTCCTGTGAGTTAATGTTGTCCATAAAGATTACCTTTTTCCACAGTACCCTAACCGTTATTTTTGTACATTATCACCGTGTTATTATGAGGGCATGCAATTTACGGTTACGTCTTTCTCTGTATTTAAAATATAAACACATAATTTTATGTGTATAGCCTTTCACTTTCTTTATCGGTATTTCTGCGCTGTGATAGCCTAGTAATAACGATTATGATATCAGAACGCGTTGGCAGAACGGCACACACGAGCGTTATAGGACAAATTAGCAACTTGCAGTGCCATTAACGGAGATGGTGTTCATGGAACTTTACCGTAGACATCAATGCATAATATATGTAGGTGCTTTTCGTGTTGTGGGAGCATCTTCAATAAACTTTTTATAAATATTAACTTATTTAAGCACCACCCATAAGCTCAAGTCTCTAAAATTGAAAAGAACCATCAGCTTACTCAAAACTATTGAACACAAACGATAGAATGACCAAAATTGAAGCTACAACATGATACGACAATTTCCTGCATGTAAGCATTAACCTAGTCTCTTTAACTAATGCCACGGCGCTGAAAACAAAAGTATGCTTAATTCTTCCTTGCTTATGTTTTCAAACACTTAAACTGCATAACAGTTTGCAAGCACGAGATGTTAAAGTGAACAGATTTACGATGAACTTGAGTTCTGGTCCACATTGCTTGTTAGAAACCTCATTATGTTAATATACGGCAAATACTTTAATATGCATTTCCATATATAATTATAATTTGAACCTATAAAAGTGCCAGTGTTTTCTGGAAGAATCTTACGACGGTCACAAAAATTGATAATAAAACCGTTTTTAGAATCTTGCATTCAATTGGCGGAATATCCAAAAAAATATGAAGGTAGTTTTCTAAAAATATAGCTATGCTAATAGAAGTTGAAATTATAAATTATAATTTATTTCCACAGCATTTACGTCGGTCCTGGTGGTGTGGTAACCATACTTGCCTCCTAAACCCAAGATCGTGGGTTCAAACCAGGCCAGGATCGATGGATTTTTTTTTTTTTTTTTCGGGAGTAAAATTCCTAAGTATGGCTTCCTTCGGAAGGGAAGTGAAGCCGTGGGTCCCGTGTCGTACATTTACGGCACGATAAAGAACCTCAAGCCTGAAGGAAGAGGCCTCTGAGCAAAATTTGTCGACCGTTTCAACGCCCTGAATAGAATGAGACGTTGATGACCTGTGATGTTAAAGAGAGTTCGTAAATAAATTAAATCAAATCCACAGCATTTAAATAAAAAACGTAAAAATACCGCTAATTTTAGAGATAAAATAAGTTGTTACAGTGTTTGCAACCTAGTGTTAAGTTTCTCGTCTATGATTGCCATTAAAATAGAAATCCTTCCTGTATACGATATTGCTGTATGTATATTGAATACAGCTCCTAGGTTTCTAAAATACATTCACGTATAACCCCTAAACCTGTTTTACTTTATATTTATTTATAGTAAAACTCTTCTATATAAAACATACATAGTAATAAGGTGTTTGTTCTTTAATTTGTAAAATCTGTTGCAATCTTCCAGCTTCCTACCAAGAGACCGCGATCCCCATTTTGGTTATCACTTAAACATGTATATAAATCGAGGATAATAGAGAACGACTGTCATGTTGCTTTGTAAGTTTTGTCAAAATATAGTTTTAATAACCTAGACTTTTCCCTAATATAGTTTACCCTTAAATATAGTGTTCATTTTTTTAAAATGGAAACTATAATGCACAAAGGCCTAAGTGACTGTGAGAAAAAATTCGATGAAATATAAAATGGGAAGCAAATGGCATGAGAGTCGAAATAATAGCGCTAAAAACAAATAAAGCAATCAAAGTTCAACGTCTCGTTGACCTATATAAGTTTACAAAGCTGCTGTATAATATGGGCAAAATGTAGAAGTTATGTACGAATATTTGAGGGTGGCTGTTTACATTCGTGGTTTGGATTTCAATTTCTCATTCCATTCAACAACACATTAGCAAAAGTAAATGGTATGAACATTTCGTCTGGGCTGATTACACTAGTGGTTTAGATTAAGGAAAGTTTGGAAAGGATTCATATGGAAGAAATGTGGAAATAAATTAAGAGAGACTATTATTTGGAAATAAATTAATGTCAGGATTGAAGATATAATACAAGAAATATTTGGTTACTTTATTAGCAAAACATCTTTAAGTTTATAATAGATACGTGTAGGGAAGAAGATGTCAAATGTTGTAATAAGGATTACAGAGAAGGCTTTACAAAGATTTGAACTGGAAGTGTAAAGTTTCAGAGAGTAGTTGGAAGGTTCAATATAGAGATATGCCCAATGTGTGGAGAGAAGCATAGTACCTGGCATAGTTTATAAGAATAGGTTATATAGCCAAAAATTGCTTTTGGAGAAACACAATAAAAGTAGTTCAAATTAAAATAATGAATTTAAGGACATAGAAAAATGTAAAAAAAAGAGAAAAAAAATTACTTAAGGAGAGTAAGAAATAAATGACTGAGGAGATCAATAAATAACTCTATACAGTATAATTTTGTTGTAGTTTACTTTGTATTTATTATATTTGTTTTGAATAAAATCATACATTCCTATCCTTGAAGAATCTAGATTCAAATTCCTGCTTTAACAACATACAAAAGTAAATGGTAAATATGCCAATTTGCAGAAGCTAATTACACCATGTGATTTAGTCGTGATATCTCATAACATTACAGCAAGCTATAGGAAGTAACCACACATTTCATGTGATGCGAATTTAATATTAAACCGCGAATCTTCGCTGTCATAACTTTAGAGATAATAGTGGTCTTCTGTGGTAGTCTTCTATAGCTGGACTGTCCAAAAAGCGGCCCTCGGATCACATACGACCCCCAACCCATAAGTAGCTGTCTGATGAAAAGAATAAAAGATCAATAAAAATGGTGTACCTTCCTTTAAAATTACGATTAATTATTAATTACTTAATAAACATTTCTGCAGAATAATTCTAAGATGGAGACAATGCAGTATAACAATTTCACAGTTTTGCGTTTCTGCAATAAAAATGACTTCTACATAGCGATACAATCAACAATGGTTGTTCTAACAAACAACTGTTGCTATAAGGTTCAGATTACCATGCCATTCTCATTAGCATTAACCATAAAAGACATGAAGATCCTTTGCTTCAAAATAGGAAGGAACTGTTCTATTCGAAATATTCTCCGTCTTGTAGACTCCCGGCCCCTATGAGTGCTGCCGATCGTCCTTGTCTGTCGCATTAAATGTCTACTCCTTCAGGTAAGTTTCGCATATTTCAATTACTACTGAAAATGGTTAAATAGTTTAGGATGCTGCCCGCCATCTGATAGTAAATACTTTCATGGTCCTTAGGTTAACAGTAATTGGACATGACATACAGTAACTGGAACGAATATGGTATAATCAAATTTAACATAATTGCACAAGCTACACAGGGCTACTACATTAGACATCGCATTTTGTGAATTGCACGAGTACATCTTGTTAAAACGTAGCATCTTAGAAAATCCTGGTTAACTCAGTATTATTTGAACAAAAATATGCAAATAAAATACTATTAATTTTAATTTAATTTCAGCGAATACTATCTTAAACAAAAGGGTTAAATATAACATCATCAGTATTTCTTTAGCACCTGCCATAGCTCTTAATGGTAATTTTCATGTGAATCCTCCATTTTTCAGTCACAAATTAATTAACCTTGCACATTATTTGTTATCTTAAAAATCAGGTTACGTACAAAAGTCATCAGAAATGGAAAGTATGGCGGAATCTAAGCATAATACGTGTTCTTTACTCCTTTTCTCCTGTGTTGCTCTATAAAAAGATATAGTCTTGTTGAAAGTCTGCATATCTGCCTCGGTGATTACGGGATGCGCAGCAGACACTAAAATGTAACCGCATCGGACACTGTGGACAGGTCCATAAGTTTCCGGCCTAACCATTTTCTAGGTATGATAAAGACAAAAACTATATTTCACTTTGCAATATAGTTACCCCTTATTGCAATACACACCTCACGTTTATGAATTAAAATTTCAATCCTCCCCTTCCCCAAAAATAGTCAGAAGTCTTGTCTGCAAAATGGACATAAACAGCATCCATCACTTCTTCGTCACACTTAAATGTCCTTCCTCGAAGGTCCTTCTTGAGTTTTGAGAAGAGGACATAGTCACTGCGAGCTACATCTGGGCTGTAGGGTAGGTGATCAATCTTGTTGAACTCATTTTTCACAGCTTCCTTTGCAACAAGAGCCGTGTGCGTTTTCGTGAAGAAGGTGCACACAATCACTCAGCTTTGCTCGTCTTTTCTCTTTGATGGAAGCACGTAGTCTGTGCAGTAGGCCAGCATAGTACTCCCCATTTACTGTGGTATTCCTCTCTTTAGAGTATTCCTTCACAGTCCCTAAAGATTTTGGCCATGATCTTCTTGGTTGACGTTTAAATGTTCCTGAATAATTCGGAGGACTGTTGTTTTAGAAAGACCCAAACTTGCTGCTATTTCTGTAGCTTAGAGCTGCCGGTCTTAGATAATTTCTCCTTCCACAAGAACGATGTTTTCAGGAGTGAGCACCTCCAAGGGCCGACCTGCACGCTCTTTGTCTTCAATGCTTTCTCGACCCATTTGATAAAGTTTGGCCCATACTTTTACAGTAGAGTATGGGGGGGGGGGATGTTTCCCCATATACACCGTACAATCGCTGTTTAATTTCATTTGGAATTAGTCCTTCTTTTGTGAAGAACTTAATAACAGGTCGATACTTCATTTTGAACATGTCACAATCTTCTACAAATAGCCTTCTTTAAGCAACTATATCTGAACAACTGAACACGGCGGAGCGGAAGTTACGGCTGTGAGCATTTACTTAATAGATCACAGGCTAATTACCGCCCCCCCCCCGGAAGTTTTTCCTTATCCTGAGAAGGTAGATAGACTTAAAGCCCGAGTTCATTTACGCCGTCATTAATTCGTTTCATTAATCGCTACAGACTTAACAATTATTATAATAGTCAGTTCACAAGCTACAGATGTCACAAGATCAAGGCAATCAAAGGTACAATAAATAAAACATTAAACAATATTTCTATATTTCAAATCTCTTGTGTTCTAAGATCTTACCACCTTCATTTCTCTTCTGCTGTTCGAAATATGGCGATATTTCTTTTTCTATTTAAGTGTTTTATCTATTTCTAATTCCCTAGTTCTTGTTATTTTATCTATTTGGTTCCAAAGGTTAATTTATTTTTCGTTTATGTTATATACATGCATAAATTGCCTCTTTGTGTCTACCTTTAAGATTTCGTTCAGTATATTTTTATCCATGATATTTACGAATTGGCACATCATGTTCCGACAATTGTTAGCCTATCACTGGAGGTTAAACAAACATGACCGATGATTTTATTCAGGAGATAAGAGCCGGTCATATCTTTCACCCACTTCCTATTGCTATGAACTCTCGTTGTGACTAATGTTTTCAAACAGTACAAAGCTCGTGTAGGTTTAATACACATTTGTTAATATATAGTCACTATTGATAGCATGTGATAATGTGATTCTGAAATTGGTATTGACTATTTTACTTAAAAGAGAACGAGGTAGGTTCCCCCACGTAATAATAAAAATTCTCTTGTTTCATAATGTGCACTGTATCGGCTATAATATTTTTGCATTCTATTCTAGTCCGAAAACTACAGAAATACGTTATTAAAATAAACTATAAATGATGATTAAATAAAATTATTAAAAATTAAATATAATTTTCCAATTGTGAGGTAAAGGAAAGTCGGCACGTTTAGAAAAGTTTAGATGTTCCAATGTGTACAGACACAACAAAAATCAATAATACTTGTGCATCATACTAACATACTTCCTTAATTCTTTCTCTAGTAGTTTTAACTGTTCAGTTTTATATTTATCTTTTGTTTTCATTCTCTTTTACTTTCTATTTCTGTTACCCAATTTCTTTCCAGCTCTGTATTCATTAAAATAAATAGTGATTATTTTTCACATAATATTTTAAGCAAAATACAGAGCATGGGTTTTAATTTTTTTCTCATCAAATATATTAAACAAAGATAATAATTATTATGAACAACGTGTAATATGTTGGGAGTTTTAAAACCATTCATACAATGCATACTCATTAAACATAATGTAGTTTCATAGTTCCACTCAAACGTTACCTCAACGCTACAGCAAAGTAGAGATTGGTAGCGTCAAAATGTGCTGGATAAAGTTTCTTTTCAAATCATATCAGACGACTCCATAATCGTTAATTTACCAATAAATATTTATTAACAAAATTGTGGGAGGCAACAATTAATGTTATAAATATTAGGGTTTATGAAACAGATTAGTGTGATATTAATGCATTTAAAATGAAGTCACAAAAATATTTTTCAGTTACTCAAAATATGATGAATGTTTCTAAATAGTGTACTGTTATTTGGAATCAATGAGTATTATAGACGACAACAATAACTTTCTTGCAAAGATAACGACAATTTAAGCTTAGAGCTCTTTTTACAGTATAATGAGCTTTCCTTTAAAAACTCCCCAATCCAATAAACATACATGTATTTGTTTAAAACCAATGATGATTAAAGTTTAGGTTTCACTTCTCAGTCGCCGCCGCGTCCGTCCTGGTAGTGTAGTGGTGACCATACTTGCCTTCTAAACCAAGATCGCAGGTTCGATCCGGGCCAGGACCGATGGATTTTTTCGGGCGTAAAAATCCTAAGCATGGCTTCCTTCGGAAGGGAAGTAAAGCCGTGGGTCCCGTATTGTACATTTACGGCACGATAAAGAACCTGAAGCCTGAAAGAAGAGGTCTCTGAGCAAATTTGTCGGAAGTTTCACGCCTTGGTTTCAATGAGACGCTAATATATTAAACAGCTCTTTAAAAGAATGCAATTGCTATCATATAATGTATTATTATATTTGCCTGGCAAACTGGACTGCAGTTGATTGAATTTCTACAGATTAATATTATGTATAATACCTACTGAGCAGTTAATGTAATCGTTGTGTTTTGGTGATAAATTGTTTCATAATGGTATATATGCTAAAAAACTTATAATGTAAGCCCATCAATCTGGAGTCCCGAAATTAATATTATTAATTACAGTTTTACACATCCAAATTAAGACAACAAAAACAACAGCCCAGGACAGAAAATATAACAGCTGAATCCTCTTTAAAATTTAAATATCGGAATTTGTGTATTGCATTTGCAATTTAAAACGGGGTGACTAGTAGTGCAGACATAACACTTAACATTTAATTAACATTGCCTTTAAACTTTAGATCGTCGTTTATTGACTTTTGAGCTTGGGCAAAATATAAAACAAGTCATTTATTCAGTTATTTGTAGGAGGAAAATACATATTTTGGGTAAAATTATAATAATAATAATAATAATAATAATATTATTATTATTAAAATATTACAACCTATTTCAGAACTCTCTAATCCCCTTACAGTCTCTTCTTTTTATAGTTTATACTCCATTTGAAACAAGTTATTAACAAAACACCACTAAATTGATTTTATAGTGTTAGTAACAATAACAAAAATGTGATACTATTGCACCTTCTCTCAATTTTAAGCAATAAATGTTAAGGATGCAATTTGAAATTCAAAATGGGGAGGGGGCTAATGAAGAGGGAGTAAAATCCAAAATTTAATCAACGTTGGTTTTAAACTCTTCATCAATATTTGAATTGGTGTGTTTTTGTTACAGTTTATATTATAAAGTGTTAGTTATTCAGAAGTGTGCAAATGAAAGTACACACTTTAACAATGATGACCAAAACTGCTCATTCCCGCTCAATAAACCAGCACTATAGTCAAGGCAGAAAATCCGCTCAACTATACGGGACATAAATTATTAGTTTTCAATGACCTAATGCCACTCAGCTGTATAACACATTCCAATTGCTCAAAAGCATAAACGACCTTCAAATTAACACACTTCATCATTACCTATTGTAATAATCCCATGCTTTAATTTTTTTCCTCTATCAAAATGAAAATTGTGCTCACGAGAACATCAAAGTTTCAGTGGCCCATGATAAAACGGTGGTAAATTAATGCATTGAACATTAAATAATCAAATAGCTTGATTCCAAGTAATTAAGGATTAGTAAGTAAGAAATTGCAAAAATTTCGTTACCAAAGAGTTTTAGTGTAAAAAAAGAATTGAAATAAATGGTTTGGTTATAAAGGAAAGCAGGTGGTGAAAAATGCAGGTGTTGTTTTCGTAAAAACCATGTAAAAGTGCATTGCTTAGTTGTAAACTAAAGGAATAAAAGTTGTGTATTTTATTCAGAGATATATAGATTGCAATAAATGAACAAAATAAAAGATTAATTTAAATTTTTTATTATTTAAATATCATTGAGATTTTGTCGCAATTATTTCTTAACACTCAGCGGATTTAATATATTTTAATTTTTTTAAAAGATTTTCTGTTTGTTAAATAGTACATTGTAATTGCGTAACTAAAAATAGACGCAAGCTTTTAACTGGAGAAGACGAAAATAAATATATACATATATTATCAATGTTATTCTCGTCTGTTGGATATTTTGCTTTAAAATGCAGACCGGCTTTCCTTTTTATTCTTCGTTCTTCTATTCTCTCTGCTCTTTCTTGGTCTCCGAGAAAGCTGAAATGAAACAAAAGCTGGTAAACATGATACCTAGAACTTTTACAATTTACATTCAAATTACAAAAAAAAAAAAAAAAAAAAAAAAAAAAATGCCTGTTTATTAAGCATTGAGCACGAACCTTGATTTTTTGTTGTAACAAGTTGTATAAATTTAGATGCCAGAATTATTTTGCATGATCTAAATGAATTTTATTGGACTTGTCATGTCCAACTCCCTAACAATAATCACTAGTTGTAAAAATATTACAATTGGTGCAGATGGAAAATTAATAGAAAGAGCCAATTCTACTCAAACTCCATATTTAGTTTATAAAAAATAACAACCAGTTTCAAATAAGCACCACAATCTGAGAGTTTTTTACATTAATATTGCCTATTTCTTTAGAAATTTAGAATGTATTGTTGCACAATAACTGGGCGGTTTCATAGACGAGATAGTTATTAATTTGTAATATAATTTTTGTTACTTTCAAGAGCTGTATAGGTCTAAATGCAGATTCCTCCTGTAAACGAGGCCTCTGAACAAAATATGTCGGCCGTTTCACGCTCTGGGACGCTGATGACCTGAGATGTTAAAGAGCGTCCGTAAATAAACCAAATAAAAACAAACTCCTGTAAGCCATGATGCTTAGAATATAAAAGTTAAATCTCCTTATGTTTGAATATTATAGAAAAAAAAATAAAGCAATAAAACACAGAGATAATCCAGGGAAAAAATATATTATAAAAGCTAACATTTTTCATTTTCTCAGCAACCAAATACCTAAGCTTAAAGCAATGCTTTCGGGTGTATAATTTTATTATTTGTGCTTTAGAAACACAACCTAATGAAGGTTGACAAGTTTACTCTTGGCCTATGTTCCAATTTACTTTTCTTTTGCATCCATGTGTGTAGGTTTTATCTAAAATGTGAAAGGGAAAATGGATCCGTAATGAAATAATATAATCCACTTTTTAGATGCACTTTAAAGTTTAATTTATTTGGTTATTTTTATTGTATGTTTTGGGAGTGCATGTAGAGTTTCATTTTCTTTAAGTAGGAGTACGAAATAACCACCACGACAAGTTTTTGCTCAGTTATGAAGCTAACATCAAATTCTTTTCGAATTTAACATTCCATTGATCATTTTTGTAACAATGGATAAGATCCAGAAATCAAAACAACCTAATAATAAGCTTTTGAAGTAGAGAGAAATCTAACTGATAATTCAACAATTATTTGAACTACATCTCACAGCTTCAACCCACCTATACTGTGTATGAAGTTCGGCTCAAAACGTCCCTGACGCTGAACGGTTTCCAAGACGATGTCGATGATGTTGAGGACGTAGGAAGGGTATCAGCGCCTTTGGCGAGGTTGAAACTGCGTCCATATTTCAGCATTTTAGACCCGGGTTCGTCACTGGCCTTCCTCCAGTACACCATCTGTACCACACTGCGTCCAGCGATGTAACGAGAAGATGAACCAATCAGCATTGTTGCCTCTCCTTTTGCTGCGTCTTAGTTTTTGTATAAAACTTACGGT
The DNA here is from genome assembly GCA_030762175.1 of Metallyticus violacea. NCBI lineage: Eukaryota > Metazoa > Arthropoda > Insecta > Mantodea > Metallyticidae > Metallyticus > Metallyticus violacea. Next base: position 107,269,007 of record CM060845.1, on the reverse strand, counting down.
ATGTTGAAGTCGAAAGTTAAAATGTGGATTAGAGGAATGTCATGGCGGAAACTGTTCGCTGACCTCATAGTGACTGATGTACTTATCGACAAGATCCGGCTGCTACCAGACAAGGATCGATTCTTCTAGAACAAAGTCTACCACTAACAGAACACGTCTGGCTGTTTACATGTGCTCGTCTTGAGGCAGGAACATGACCAACCAAAGACTTGCGTCACTCAAGCAAACGTTTTTATTTATACAGCTGCCTATCTCTTCGGTGAGGAAACTTACAAATGAACCTTCCTCAACAATACTACAGCTTTGAATACGAAATTAGGTGAACATGTATAGTTTATATGACTTAAATGTGCATATGTACACATACGCATATACATATGAAGCTACAGGTGGATGGAATATGATAAAGTCGCGACCTATTTAATTTTGTATAAATATATATTTCGTTTATATGTTACATACATTCAAGAGAACAAAAGAAAAGTTTTGCCATGCTTCTCCTAGTGAGAAATACGTGACCTATTTCTTTAAAACAAGAATCGTTTCGAAATAACTGCAATAAATGTGATTTAAACATTAAGGCTGTTTAAAAATATTGTACAATGCACGAATAAAAAGTAATTATATTGTGTTTTAAGTGTGCTCAACATTCACAAAATCACTTTTTATACTTGTATAACACAGTACAACTATTATACATAATTTAGCCTTGAAAAAATATTTACCTAAAATTTTGTAAATGTTACTAATATCGCAGAGATAGTAATTAGTGATGTTAAGCATATTTTGAAGAGGTTTTGAATGGCGTTTAAAGTCCATTTTTACTACTGAGGCATCACAGGTGATGGACACTGATAATAGATACATGAGATAGGAAAGGATTTTTTTTTTAAAGGAAGCAGGTGTTCCAGACCTAAGTTTGGGGTATCTCCCTGGCATTTGCCATGTATGAGAACTGAGGAAAGCCTGAAAAATACCTCAGTCAGGGAGGACGGTACTGGCGGGATTCCAACCCCAGACCTACGAGCGCGCGCCTTAACGATCTCCGCCACATATGGCGGTATTTTGGAGAGGTGAAGTTATGAATTAAAATTTTTATTTTATTAAATTATATATATACATTAATAAATTACTAATTTTCTCGCATAAAAAGAAGCTAATAGTATACACACTTAAGCATGCACAATGAGATCAGCTGTTGCTTACAGCTTGGCGTAGTTCCAGGCTTGCAAGCAAATAAAACTAAGTTTATGTAATATCACTAGTTGCACTGTGGCCTAGTTTCCAAACCTCCGTTTGGAATATATATGTATTACATTATAAAGTATGTACTTCCTATCTGCTTAAATAAATTAGTAATTATCATATTCCGCATTAAACTAAAGTGGGCGACATTGGAGCGATATAAAATGCAATTTCTAGTTTCAGTACGTTGTGTTGAAAGAAATGCTTTAGTACAAACTGTCAAAAACGCATTACCTTTGTTCCCACTTATGCATGTTAAGATATGTAAAAAATATACTACGGTATATCGCAAGGTGTATCACTCTGTTTTGCTGTTAAATAACATCTTTTTTCATTTGTACCAGCAGAACCATCATGCCTTACAGATAGCCGACTGCCGCCCACGAGCGCAATCAATAACGGTCGAACAATCAAATCCCGGGCGTTACTTATCTTCTCGCTCATTGTCATATTTCAAGATCCAAGTTAAATCCATCACAAAGTCAGTTGGTGTTTTTTTGCAGAGCATTTACATGTAGTTGTGATTTTATTATTGTGTATAAAATAAATGTATCTTTAAATACCATCCAGTTAGTTAACACTAGAACAGAAAATATTTGCTTATGACACTTATGTGAAAAACAGAATATTGTAGATTAGTGTACGTAATTTGTAGAAACAACTCCTCATATTCCAAACTCCATATGGATATACTCTTAAAAAAAACGTTGCTTGTGTTTGGAAATTGGATAGAAAATATGACAAGTTCTGAAGCACCTGGGAAACATAACAGCTTTCTCCATAGAAACATCCACCGCGGAATGTAGGCATTTAAAAGTATAAATTGCCAAACCTGAAACCTTATGTGCAATATAGTTCCAGCTTGCTTCAATCACGTGGTTGTATTTGTTTACAAAACTTATATACTGGAAGCGGTTGTCGTAAGGGCCCCATAGGGCAGTAAAAGGCTAAGAAGAAGAAGAATGTACTGTAGAGCAGAAAGTCCATGATTAATTCACGAAGTATTTTGCATGTTTTCTTTTTTTTTTTTTTTTTTTTTGTGATATGCAGTAACTTAAAGGCAAATGATAATACTATGTTTTTTTCAATATGCCGTAAATTCAGAGTGACTGACTGCTTCCCAAGTTTTTGCATCCTTGTGGCAACATTGTTATTTTAAACAACAATCTGTCACAACTCATATTGCTCATATTTTGGAGGTTTGAAGAAAAAAATTGATAGAAGAAACATTTCTAGATGGTTAAGACCTTATTTTCGTAATGGACTATCGTTTGTGAGGAACCCTACAAATAAACTTAATAGAAGCAGTGCTCAAAACCTAAAATGAAAGACATAAACATAATTTCAAAGAGTTTTGTAATTGGAGAATTTTTGTGTGAATAGTGATTATATGAGCATGTCAGGAATCGGACATCACATGAGCTTTTACATAAACATATGTATATGCACATAAATTTATTGACCAAATTTGTACGAGCAATTAATATCCGGGAAGAGCAGGCCCGGATTCGGTCGGGCTACCAGCCGCGACCCATGCGCGTGATTGGAAACGCACGGTATAAAATATATTTTTTCTTTTGATATAATCTATGTAATGTTCTAGTCCGAATATTGTTAGAAAAAATTTCTACAAATTTCCTGGATATTCAGTGGTTCCGGTAGTAGAATTTCTATTACGTCAAGTTGTAATGGCTGTTTCTTTTTCTTTTGGAAGGCTGAACTTGTCCTGTGCCGCATTCTAGAGTTACGTGGTTGTTGTTCAGACTTTTCTTTCATAAACGGGAGTAGATCCATAAGTTTCCGGCTTCGCCAAAAAGGATTATCGCTTTCACAAAACCCTTATCTGGTGTCATACCTTATCTGTCAAGAAAATAATTTCAACTGTAACTTCCGCTTCTCTGTGATCAGTTGCTATGAGTAGAAGATTGTGACAAGTTCAAAATGGAGTTTCGAACTGTTTTTGAGTTCTTCACAAAAGAAGATCTTGCTCTAAATGAAATTAAACAGCGATTGGGCGGTGTATATGGGAAAGCACCCCCCTCATATTCTACCGTAAAAGAATGGGCCAAACTTTTTTGAATGGGTCCAGAAAGCATTGAAGACGAAGAGTGTGCAGGTCGACCCTTGGAGGTGCCCACTCCTGAAAAAATATTGCTCTTGTGGAAGGAGAAATTATGGAAGCCCGGCGGCTCAAAGTTACAGAAATAGCAGCAAGGTTGGGCCTGTCTAAAACAAGTCCTTCGAATTATTCATGAGCATTTAAACAGGAATAAGGTTAGTGCCTAGACTTCTTTCCTCAGTCCAAATGCAGCAACGGGTCATCTATTGTCAGGCACTTTTGGAGCTCTGCCGTGGCAACGAGAGAGAAGTTCTGCAAATATTGTTACAGGAGATGAAACTATGATCCTCTACTATGATCCCTGGTACAAAAGAGAATCAATGGAGAGGCGTAAACCTGGCGAAGCACCACTTCTAAAGGCCAAGGTCACTCAGTCAACCAAGAAGATCATGGCCACAATCTTTTGGGACTGTGAAGGAATACTCTTCATTGACTTCAAGGAGAGGAACACCACAGTAAATGGGGAGTACTATGCTGGCCTACTGCACAGACTACGTGCTTCCATCAAAGAGAAAAGGCGAGAAAAGCTGAGTGGTGGTGTGCGCCTTCTTCACGACAGTGCGCCTGTGTACACAACTGTTGTTGCAAAGGAAGTTGTGAAGAAATGTGACTTCAAGAAAGATCGACCATCCACTATACAGCCCAGTGACTATTGACTATTTCCTCTTTTCAAAACTCGAAACTGCTCTATCAGATCGACGGAGCATCTTCTCACTAGCTTTGCAGCTAGAAGGCAACTGCGTATCCCAACTAATGAAAGGCAATAAGAGCAGGTTTACATTAAAGCCTGTAAGTGTGATACAAGATTATTATTATTATTATTATTATTATTATTATTATTATTATTGCTTAAGGGCGCAAAACAGTTATGGTCATTAGCGCCCAATGATACAAGATGGTCGAGTAGAATAAAAACAGTACAACCTCTCAGAGTTGTCCACAATTAAGTGAAATCTTGAAAAATTTATATTATATAATAGTTGATTGTTCCAAGACATGAAAATAAAACAGTGTTTGTCAGATGAGGTTGCATCTTTCAAGTTCATTTGCTCATTTGTTATATGGAATGATATTTTGTAAGCAACAGTCATTTTAATTACGAAGAAATAAAAAATCTAAGAATATTTTACAATGAGTTTGATATCATAATTGTTGATCAGAGAAATGGCCAAGAATGGAATTAAAAAAAAAATGTGGCTCTAATTTAGATGTTGCTTTCAAATTAATAAAGGAAACGTCAATCTTAAAATATATTGATGGTCCTGAGCTCTTCATTGAACTGGCAGCATTCAAATTTGAGCAACAGCAATGACGTTTCAAAAAAAGTTCATTAAAAAAATTGACCTACATTACTCCAAATGATTTCATCATTTCCTATGTAATGAAGAGCGACTTTGTAACAAAAGCGTGGTATTATAAGAAATCGTAACATGGACAAGATATAATAAGAACATGTATAAGAGCACGCTGTATATCCTAGTTAGTGAAACATACTGTATAAACCCAAACATAGTAAGACGTAGACGTAATAAATATTAAGGGTGACTCTCTTGCCACACTGTGCATCCCAGAGGTGACGTGATCTGAAAGGGTCCTCACAGAAACACTTGCATAAACAAAAAGCAACCCTCTTTTCCACTCCACTCACTTAAAACATTATGTCTACGGGTGCATGTTATAGATAGAATTATTGTGCTGATGAAGTATTGTTTAATTTTAAGCTTAACAAACCCAAACCATGAACCTCTTAGAATTTATGATAACAGGACCTGGTGACTCTTCACCTCATGGTAACGGGAAGGTTTTTAACAATAACTCTTATGTCAAGACTAGGTGATTATTACCCCTCTTTGGGCATTACACTTGTATAAAAGATCCCTGAATTTATTCAGAGACAGGAGAGAAGCCTTGGTGCTTGCAGGATCCACGTCCAACTGTATAAGAAAACCGTTTAATAAATACTTATGCTTTTAATAGAGTTGGTTGAGTTATTCAGCATTCGCCTTGAAACACGTCGTCTTTCTTGGAGGAGTTGACCTAGCTCGATTCCTCGAAGTGACATCTATTATCCCAATATAACATGCCCTCTCGTCTTAGCCATCGAGATTGAATAGGGAAATTGTAGCACCGCATTAAACAGAAGAACATTACCAAGTTGTAAGTCAGTCGACGAACATCACAGCTTGCGCTTTATTTAATAACATCCTGGTGGCATCTCGCCGGCGGTATTACACCTAATTTGGTTACATTTCTGAGAATTTTCTTACATTACCAGTCAAGGTAGCATCAGAGGAAAGGAGTTTTATCAAAGTCAAACCTATAAAAACACATTTAAGAAAAATTTAATGGTTTAGGAATGCTAAAAAATGAGATGTGTGAAAAGTTAAGCTTTTCAGATGTAATGATGATTTTGCAAATATGAAATCTAGAAGAGCGCTGTTCTACTGCGATGATAAATTGTCGCTTAGGTTTGATACAATATGTACATTTTCTATATTTATAAACTTGAAATAAATATTGTAGTCTGTGGTGTATAAAGACTATTTAATTGGTTTTCCTTTACAATTATGTGGTATTATCATAAAAAACATACACTAACAGTCTTCCATGGATTGGTTAAGTTGTGAATGAACCCTGCAGCGGTATTAATAAAGGAGGAAGATTTAGATTTAAATATGTAATGGATGGATGAAGGGAAGGGTTTGAAAAAAAAGAAATTTGAATTGCTAGATTTGGGTATAATCTCAGGGGTAAATAATTCCTTCTTCCTCTCCGACGAGGGTTACCGCTGTCTTACAGTTTTGCCACGGCTGTTGAGACTCTGATGCAGGATACTTTTATGGTCCTGTGACCATTGGGAAAGGAATATATGGAGATTAATAATGGTTTTTTTTTTTTTTTTTTTTTTTTTTTGTTATAGAAGATGGAACACAATGTATTGCTCATACACTATTATATATAAACTATTGCACTTAACTAATAAATACTATCTGCCGCTTTCCACTAATTGAACGGAACTAAGAAAGCCCTTACACAGATGTTGCTTTGATGAATACTCTTGCCAAACTGCGGGCCTCAAAATTGCAAAACAAGTAACTACGGTCTGCGTGACTTTTTCATGTAGCGGATGGCTTCTTCCCTCTCTTTTCATCTCTATAGTCGCCAAATGTTTTTATGGTACCTACCCCGCTTAAGAAAGGTTCTAACAAAATATCAGTAAACATCTGGCTCCAGGATTCTTTACAAACATTGCTACAAAAGCTTACAGAAATTCCCAGGTCAGATTTCATGACTGTGGGTAGCTTTCTGCGCCTTGGCAAGAAAATAACATTTTAGATATAATATTCAACACTTGTACAGGAAAAAGAATATTATACATAGCTATAACGAAATTATATAAAATTATTTGTTACAATCAATCAAATTAAATATGGGGGTGGCAGCTCATAAATACGACCTCTCAACCCACGATCTGTAATGTAAGGAGCGGCATTATATCTAGTGCGCCGGCGCCATACAACCCAGAACCGGCTCTGCATGTAGGAATAAACTACAGTGCATTTATGTCCGACAATGCATGAATAGTAATTGTTCTGAACTTACAGTAGAATTTAGATTTGTGTTTCTCATGAAATAAAAATGAGGAATAGAACTTTACACCCAGTTTTATTAACAATTAATTCAGAATTATGAGGGTTAAAACCAACACTATATTTTTATTTATTTACTTCAGTTTTAATCTAGCTATGATTTCTGTTGAGTTCCAGGTAAACTTTTGGATAAGGCAGCATATCCTACTCAAGCAGTAAATTCGGTTGAGTAAAATTTGAAAATTGATAAAAATTTTGAACTCTGCTTAATGTACATATTCTTACCCCCTCCCTAGCGCAAAGGACCAGCTTACTCACTTTAGACACTTTGCCTCCTTCGTTAATTCTGCAAGTTATCGCTCCATCAACTGAAGGCCACGCTATTCCACAATGACGTCAGCAAAACATTTCCATCCTTTCAACATCAGCGTTAATATTTGCGACCACTCATTCGCAGGTCCTTGGTTTGAATCCCGGTCAGATCAAGTTGTTTGACTAACATTTTCTTCGAAGATTTTATCTTACCCTGTAAAGGTGAATGCAAGGTACCAAAAACTCCGAGTTCATTTGCGCCATCGTTTTATACATTCCTACAGACTTATACCTATAGTGTTCAGTTCACCATCTCCAGATGTCAGGAGAAGACTAATATAGTCAAAGCGACAGTAAAAACTAAACTATACGAATTCCTCACAGAGTTGAATAACTTCTAATAAAAATGAATATAAAATCCAAATTAGGCCTTATTGAAATGAATTAACTTATAGCATTACAGCGCGGTATTAGGAGGAAAAAATTCTTGCAACCTATAAATATTACAGAATGGAAATCACATTTTTAGAATTATTATTATTATTATTATTATTATTATTGAGATTAAACCACAGAAATTAATGGCATATATGACTAAATAAATATATGACCACCGACAAAGCTATGTGTGGGTATTTTTAAACATTTTCAATAACCATATTTATGAACTGAGCTCTTGGTATCATCTTTACATTCACTAAAATAGATAAGTAACAGAATGTTTCGAGTTACACTGTATTTAAGATGTTCATATCTTGCAATAAAACAAAAACATGTTACTATTCCGAAACAAATACAATGTACAAAGCAAATATAAACAATTGAAACTTACATAAAATTTTCATTGACTTTGAAATTTAATTTAAATGTCATTGTAACAAATACATAGCGCAAAAGTTTTCTGAAAGTTATTATATTATTAATAGTAATTTATTATTCGCAAGATCTTTCGCGTCCTCTGGTGTTCTGCGTACGGGAGAACTTTACTACGTCGAGTATAAATGTGGCTGCCGCGACTTCCAAAGAGACGAACTGCGTCCAGAGTAGAACTTCGTCTCGCCGTTGTGTAGAATTTCAAGAAGTCTCGCCGTGTGTAGAAATGAAAGTTCAAGTGTCAAATGTTGAAGTGGGTTTTTACTGGGGTGTGAGTCGACTATGTCGGCACATGTTAGATGTGCCCGATTTGAAGCGGTTTTTATATGCTGGTGCTGATGTAGTGGTTGGACCGAGAGTTCCACTTCATACCTCGGGTCGTTCAGAGACCCGAAGTCAGTCGCGTTTCGTGTTTTTATTGGTCACGGGAGGAGGGGAATGGAGAGAGAAGGTTTAAATCACAAGAACTTGCTTCATTTAAACATATTGAAATGTATAATCACACTACAATAGTTATCGGTCATCTGTTTCGTTATCTCTATAACTTTGATGACACTAAATATGCTGCCCCTGGTAAGCGATGTTGATCATCAGAGAACGAGCGAAATATATGTAGACTGAGCGAGTGTTTGACTGAAGAACGTATATGTGAGTGAGCCGAACGTAAGACTGGAAAGACGTATATATGAATGGACCGAATGTAATACTGAGAAGCGTCGTACTGCTATAACTTCCTGATCCTAACTGCGGCTGTCATCTGGTAAAGACTGTCTGGTAGAAAAACGTGCCTTTGCTTGGTTGTTTCTCCTTATATATGAAATCCCAACGTCGCCACGTGGCTTCAAAGCGTTACGTGGGGCTTACAGCACAGCGCCCATGTATTTCCTGAGCCTTTGAACTATCTAAATATAATTGGCGAGTTCTTGAGCTGCCAAACGCACTTATTTTAAATCTATCGCCTTTCTGCCACTTTATTGGAGAATTCCCCATCATACGACGTGACGAAGTTATCGCCGACACCTGCTCCCCTCCTACCTTCAACGATTTTTCAAGCTATCTTCAGTAACTAAGATACAAAAAGATCTCTTGTTCGGCAACCTGCATACACTTAGCTTTGTTATAGTAGAGATCTATCGCTCTTGCCATTACCAGCAGAAGAAACACAAAAGATGACAAAAGGCAACCTTTTCCTTATTGTTATACAGTCATACGTCCAGGTAACCATGGATATACTTAGCAATACATGAAATGTCCCAGTTAGCTACTATAAGCTATATTTTATAATTATTACTATTTACATTATCTAAAAGCATGTATTCTTGGGCATGCATGGGTGTGAGGATCTGTCACAATGTAAGAGTGAGAGTGTTGCCCCAATGGGGCAAACGCATCCTTATATATATTCTATTCAAATTAACTAAACGTTGGCTTCGCCAAGTCTAAGGAGTTCACAAAGCAAGCGCAAGTTTCACTTTGCTTCAAAGAATCAAAATGTACATCTACTATAAGCTGAATTAAATTAATCTATTCGCATGCTCTTCGCTATTTGAAAGTTTAAAGCATTTGCTTACATTGGTTAGTTTAAAGTTAACTGTATAATCTGCTAGCGAGCTCATTCTCCTAACGTATATAAAAGCCTTGGCATTACTAACCCTCGCCAACGGCAGGTCTTTTAACAAGTGGCATAACGCTTGTCTCTTGGGTTTATCTTCCTTTGTATGGCGGTTATTGTCTCCTTGTCGCTCCCCCTTTCTAGCTGTCATTGTTTAAACAGTTACACCAGATATCTTTCTCTTTTGACGACATACAACTCGCATATTGTAGCAGTAAACATACTTGCCTTCTAAACCCAAGATCGCAAGTTCGATCTCGGCCAGGAAAGATCCTAAATATGGCTTCCTTCGGAAGGGAAGTAAAGCCGTGGGTCCCGTGTTGAACATTTGCGGCACGATAAAGAACCTCAAGCCTGAAAGAAGAGGTCTCTGAGCAAAATTTATCGGCCGTTTCACGCCCTGATTTGAATGGGACACTGATAACCTGAGATGTTAAAGAGCGTCCGTAAATAAATCAAATTAGAAACCTACCTTATGATACACATTACTAATTACGATGCACAAAATAATGATTATGTTTGCAACATATATGTTATATTATATCTATGTTTCGGTGGGGATGGGCAGCAAGAATTGTTTCAAAGGTTTGTTACTTTTCAAAACTAAAATAAATTCAATATTGTTTAAAAATGGAAATATTTATGAACATACGTATTACATTAATAGATGCAAAAATAAAGTGTCATTTAAAATGCAGCCTACGATAGCATAACTCACACAAAAACGATCGTACAACTTTTTTATTAATATTTAACGCCCGTTTTTACTACTGAGGCCCCTCAGGTGGTGGACACTAATGATACATGAGATGAAATGATAAATTGAGAAAGGGTTAATTTTAAAGGAAGGAAACCTTCCAGGACTAAGTTTAGGGTACCTCCCCGGCATTTGCCATTTATGACTGATGAAAAACTGGAAAAAACCTCAGTCAGGGAGGATGGTCCTGGCGGGATTCGAATCCCAGACCTCCCGCAATAAGAGTCCGCGCCTTAACGACCTCGGCCACCCTTGGCGGTACCGTACAAATATGCTGTTTATATGAAATAAATTATTTTAATATCCGAGTGTTAGCTTAACATTTTTCAATTAACATTAATTGAATTTTACTTAAAGTTGTTCATATCGTTATATAACTATGGTCATTGGAAAAATAGATATAAATAAGTAAAGCGAGCCATGGCTTTAAAAACTGGGAAATGCGGGCAGTTTTACAAGTATTTATAATGCAACTTGGAGGCAGAAGGAAACGCTGTAGTTCATTTTCAAGCTGTTTTTATACTTTAAATTTTCATTTATTCTCCGCATCCTCATCCGCAGTTAATTTTCAAGCTGTTTTTATACTTTAAATTTTTATTTATTCTCCGCATCCTCATCCGCAGTTAATTTTCAAGCTGTTTTCATACTTTAAATTTTCATTTATTCTCCGCATCCTCATCCGCAGTTAATTTTCAAGCTGTTTTCATACTTTAAATTTTCATTTATTCTCCGCATCCTCATCATTGCGGAACTAAGATTTTAAAAAGTTTCCGTAAAAAGCAATATGTAATTATAGTTCCACAAATGTATAAGTATGACTCGAATAAAACTCACATTATAGATACATTTTTAAAAGTTATCACTTTAATAAACTAAGAAGAAAGAATAAAACACCATGATCGAGTGAAGAGATTAGCCTAACGTATTTCCGTGATCTATACAGACCAAAGCACCACAGAAGACGTAGATACAACGGCGGACTCCATTGCAATATAACAGCATAAAGTGTGTAGGGCCGCTGCCTATAGACAACACAGTACAAAGCAGAAACATGTGCATACCTAAAGCTAGAGTTAGAAACTATTTACCGCAAAAGCATAAATAATGTCAAGGGTCGACTGTGAATGTTTGTAACTATTTCTAATTTGTATCACCAAAGTTAATAAGTACTGTTTTGGCAAATTTACGGAGTTTTCTCTTTCATTCCTTTCCTGAATTTTTTCCCGATTTTCCTTTCCGAAACTTACTTCGACGTCCTATTTATTACTCGTTTATATGGGCTACTAATACCTAGATAATTTAATTACTCTTTAAAGTCATTAACCTCACCACAAGTATAACAAACAGTAATCGAAGTAGGGTATCTCATGGTCATATATTTAACGGAAGATCATTTTGGGCAACATAGAACATCTAACCTTAAATAACATTATATATACAGCGTTACATATTGTCCGGCTGCGGATCGTGCACTGTCTATTACACTGACGGGTTTTCCGTTCTGAAACTCCCGCGTTATTTATTCATGAGTGATGGTAACAGGCACTAAAACACTACTAACCTTGTTATAAGTGGTGTCCATCTGCATTCAGACATTCCTGGCATCCTGGGATGAAATTTCCGAACCCACTTGCTGTGCAACACGTCTTACATACTTATTTCGAGAGCGTTTGAATGGTGCACCAATTTCGTCAAATATTTCCTTCGTTAGTACATTTATTTTTTGCTTCTTAGGTTTAGCGTTTAGCGACCCCGTTGTCCTAAACTTAAAAACTATATATCTAACAGTTTCTCTACCCAACTGGAATACCAGGAAATTTGTCCTAAAATTGTCTACACATCTTTGGTTTTTACGTATGTATTGTATATAAAAAGTCTTTGTTCAAACGTGAAATTTTCGGTAGGCATTTCACTGGATTAATCAACTGTAATTCACACACACAACACAGATATCTTGAATAAACTTTCACTTTTGAGATGCACAATGAATAAACTCTAGTCTTTACAGCTCGAACAGAAGGTACCAACTGACGCAGTATAAAACAGCTGATAAACGTGTTAGCGGGTCATTCACCGCTAGTGCGCTACTAGAACAATATCGAGGTCACTGCAATGCAAGCGAACCACGCATACACGTGATCTATGGCCCGGTTATAAATGGAATGCATGGTACATACACATTTGTTGAGTATATTCCAAAATACATATGCATGCACTGCATTTTTAAACACTTTCCTTTAAAATGCTCAACTGTATATAACAATCATAATGATCGTTTCCAGCAGATAGTTTAGCATCACATTTGCAAAGTATGGCCTACAGGAATGAATGCAGGAATTGAAGAATTATTCGATTTGAGAGGTAATTTTAGGCTGATTTGCAATTCTACCAATTCCAGCGAATTTTACATGTGTGCGCCGCAATGAATGTTTTGCTTTTTAATTTCCATGTAGAACAGGAAGGGGGTAGCTTGCTCATTAAAGGATAAACGGATAAGACCACGTGATGCTGGAATATAATTGCAAACTCTCGTGCCTCTCTGAAACCAAGCTAATCTAGTTTATGTGACTGAACCTTGTGAGTTTTTGTACGTTTGACTGCGCTACATATTATAATTTAGTCTACTTACTGAGGCAATATTTATAAATTGCCACCCCCATATTTAATTAGATCAATTGTATCATATAATTTTTATGTAACTTCGTTATAGCCATGTATAATGTTCTTTTTCCTGTAAAAGTGTTGCATATTGCGTCTAAAATGTTAGTTTCTTGCCAAAGCGCAGAAAGCTACCCACAGTCATAAAACCTGATCTGGAAATTTCTGTAGCCCTTTGTAGCAATATTTGTAAAGAATCCTGGAGCCACAGATGTTTACTGATATTTTGTTAACGCCTTTCTTAAGCGGGGTAGATACCATAAAAACATTTGGCGACTATAGAGATGAAAAGAAAGGGAAGAAGTCATCTACATGGAAAAGTCACGCAGACCACATTTACTTAGTTTTGCAATTTTGAGACCCACAGTTTGGCAAGAGTGTTCAGCGAAGCAACATCAGTGTAAATGCTTTCTTAGTTCCGTTCAATTAGTGGAAAGCGGCAAATAGTATTGGTGGACGATCTTTATTAGTTAAGTGCAATAGTTTATATATAATAGTGTATGAACAATAAATTGTGTTCCATCTTCCATAACGAAAAAAACATTATTAATCTACATATACTCCTTTCCCTATGGTCATAGGACCATAAAAGTATCCAGCATTAGAGTCTCAACAGCCGCGGTAAAACTGTAAGACAGCGGTAACCATCGTCGGAGAGGAAGGAATTATTTACCCCTGAGATTACACCAAAAACCTATCAAATTAATTTTCTTGTGCAAAATCCTTCCCTCCATTTATTACACATTTAATTAACCATCAACTTCATCATATTTTAAAACCGCTGCATTACGTAAGGCAGAATAAGTTGTGACAGTCTTTATAATTTATCATTTTAACATCTTTATAATAATGGTTTTAAAATGTTACAAAAAGAATCTGTGTATACTAATGTCTTTCAATTTGTTCTAACCATCACCTATTTCTTTATCTACAAGCTCACTGCAGATCTTATCAAATTACGCGTGCTGTCACTGATGTTCCCAGGGATTGTCGCTCTGATTGTTGAGTTGGAAGACGCGCAGAGTGTTATCAAAAGCTTTCCGCATTTGTTTAGTAAGTGCGTCAAGTATTAGAAGCAGAGAATTTATGTTATCCTTACATGTTGTCGGTCCTGGTGGTGTAGTGGTTACCATACTTTCCTCCTACACCCAAGAACGCGGGTTCAAACCCGGCCAGGACCGATGGACTTTTTCGGGCGTAAAAATTCTAATTATGGCATCCTTCGGAAGGGAAGTAAAGCCGTGGGTCCCGTGTCGTACATTTACGGCACGAAAAAGAACCTCAAGTCTGAAAGAGAGGCCTCTGAGCAAAATTTGTCGGCCGTTTCACGCCCTGAGTTGAATGGGACGCTGATGACCTGAGATGTTATAGAGCGTCCATAAATAAATCAATCAAAAAAATCAATCAATCCTTACACGTTAAAAAAGATAGAGGCAATCAATTACCCTATTAGTGAACTTTGTACTGTCCGTATTTCAAGATAAAGTTGGAAAATATTGCAAAAAGGCATGCAAAAGCTTACGAAATGGTACATTGGTAAGCGTCAGACTTTACCATCCGAAACAGGAATGATTTGGCGAGAGTTTTAAAATAATTTTCATCAAATTTACTTTATATATGCAACGTTTCAGGTTATAATGAGCGAAACAAGGACAGCAAAGAGTATCCAATTTTAAAATCAGCGATAATACCTGAATCTTATAGGTCAGATATTGCTATATCATCCAGCAGCCGTCATGAAAACAATAACGTAACTGGGTAATAAAAGAAACACATTACAGTTCTCCATTAACTAGAACTTTTGGAAGCTAGTAGAAAGAATCAACCACATATTTTTATTTCATGAACCGCCACGGGCGGCCAGGGTCGTTAAGGCGCGGACTCGTGAGCGGGAGGTCTGGGGTTCGAATCCCACCAGGACCGTCCTCCCTGATTGAGTTGTTTCCAAGTTTTCCTCAGTCTTCATAAATGGCAAATGCCGGGAAGGTACCCTAAACTTAGACCTGGAACGTTTCCTTCCTTAAAAAATTCTTTCCCAATATATCATTTCATCTCATGTATCATCAGTGTTCACCGCCTATGGTGCCTCAGCAGTAAAAACGGGCGTTAAACACTATTTAAAAAATCAAATAAGTGAGTTAGGATGTCTACTTCAATGTTACTGATTTTTACACTCTTAATTTTTGATCAGTTAGTTGCTCTTCAGGAAATAATAATATGCATCTGGAATTAATGCATGCAGCTGCTGAATACTGCTGATAGCCGATACTGCTAAACAATAAGGAGGAAACTAACGTGGACATAAAAGGGTAAGTTGTGAACAATATTGCCACTAGGCTTAGCAGTAACTTATTTTCTCTTCCATCCACAATATTTTAGTTTATATTATTTTAATACTTTTAATTCCGCTGCCTGCAGAATATTAATATAATTAATTACGCGCTTGAGATGTATTATTATTATTATTATTATTATTATTATTATTATTATTATTACAATAAGTTCTATTTTCTGAAAACTGAGTTTTATTTATTTATTTTCCTCCTTGTATCATTATTATGTCATATACTATAATATTGTCTGTGGACATAAATATTAGGTATAAAATACGCAAAAAATGTACTTTGCAAGTGCTTAAAAATGTGTTTTCTGATTTACATAAATGGAGAATCCTCAAAAGCTCCAATCATTCATAAAAATGTTTTATAAAAATTTAAAAAACAATGTTGTAAATACTATATTTAAAAGTTTACAAACCAACCATTTTCTGTAAAATGCAAAACAGAGAAGAGATTAATCTGAACATTCTACTTTATTAAAAACCATTGTTACACTTTATGATTAAGTATTATGATCATCAACTGTATAAAATTTAAGTTTTTGGTTGCTTAGTTATCGAGAAAATGTTCCGTAAAGATAGTACAATTTAACATTGTCGAGACATTCCATTTTCCTTTATATGAACTACGCAGAAACAGGAGCTGGAGTATCTTGCGCGAAGTCATTAGTCCAAAATCGCCCGTTTTGGAGATAAAAGAGTTCAAATATGACACGTGAATCTCATGTAACTAACCACTACTATTCCCATGACGTTCAGATCTATAATCATTGTCCTTGCTACTGTTGATAAGGGAATATCATAAATCGGCTCCTGCCTTGAAATTTTGCCTTTATCACACACGTGTGGAATTCTGCCAAGTAACTCCCTAAGCAGAGCAAGAGGCAGAGAGTACTTCAGAGACTCCATGTTGATAATACCGAGAGTGCCAAAAATGTATACATAGTAGATAAAATATTTAATACATTTCAAAGTTGGACCGAAAAACAACAGTAATGTGTAGTATGATGCTCTGTAAACAGATGTGATTCACATACATTGTGATAGCGTTGCTATGTGACAGGTAATTCAACAATGAACAAATGAAGCCAAGATTATCAACTGACCCACTGTACCTGAACATGATACGCACATCCGTCTTCCTGCCATTCATAAACTCTATGGATATGAGAAATTTACTTCCAACAGGATGGTACACCATGGCATAATCACCGAGATGTACGTGCGTACCTTAATGACAATCTTCCAAGGTACTGGATTGGACGAAGAGGTCCGATTGAGTTTCCACCGTGTTCTCCGGATCTAACTCCGTTGTACTTCTACCTATGTGGAACTCTTAAGGATGTTGTATACCGTAGAAAACCAGCTACACTGACAGCACTTCGGGAAGAAATTGAAACGGCATGTGCTGCAATCGCTGAGTACACTTTCGCAAACGTTCAATCAGTAGTTCAACGTACTCAGAAATGTATCGACGCCGATGGTGGGCATTTTGAGCAACTGTTGTAACTGTAAAAGTTTAAGATGATTAAGTGCTCATCATTTTCTGTTTGTGTGAATTCCATTTTGCTATGTAAACACAGTTTTTCTTTGCTTGAAGTGTTTATACATTTTTGAACCCTCTGTATAGGTAAATGAGGTAATTTCCACTAATGCTAGAAGTCAAAGAGCAGTTCACCGACTCTTCCAGCATCAATTACACCACATTTCAGAAGCAAACAGAAATCCTTTAATGCCAAAACGTACCAGAATAAATACTGCTGCTTTGCACATAAACTTTCATTCTGAGGTAGCAAAAAATGTGAAAGTTTATCAGAAGGATATCCAAATAGCGACCATTAAGGGTGCATCTTTTGCGATTATTGTTCTGAATTTTACACCCCTTGATATTCTATATATCAAGTTCAGTTGCAAATATTCTAGCGATAAATGAAATTACTTTATATATAGTGTTTAACGCCCGATTGTACTATTGAGGCACCACTGGCGGTGTACTTTATATGAAAATTGAAGAATACTTGTACTATTACAGATAAAGACAGCCTATTGTGTCCCTTGAGGGCAAACCTCCTAACATGTAGGGGTGATCGTGTTTTCCTAACGTGGTGAGTGGGATATTCCACGCGAGTTGTTCGTATGCTGTTTAAGACACTCTGAATTTTTTTTTTTTTTTTTACTCCATTTCTCACTGCACTAATTGCTTCTCGAGAGATTTCCATTTTTCTCTTCCTCTTGCTACTCTTGTTCAATCTGGAGCTGCATGTTCCTTGAAGAGGCCTGTCCATCTTCTTCTGGGTCTGCCATGGGTTCTTTTTCCTATCCGGTCCCACATGGAGATCTTGTAGGTACATCTATTGTTCTGCATTCTTGCGACGTGACCGCTCCCTTGCCATTTGCTTTTGGTAGCTATTTGCGCAATGTCTGTTGTCTGAGATAACTGATTTATGTACTGAATTATTAAGGATAAGCCTTTACAAAATATGGCGATCAGCAATTAAATCTCTTCATAATTGGCGACCAACCTGTCCCCATCTACAAAACCACTTCAAAATTGGTGCTCAACGTTGGGCTGCCATACACTAGATCTCTTTAAAATATAGTCTAGGAATATACCCTGGAAATGGTTTCATCACATTTTCATATAGTACAAAAATACCTCTACAAGATCCTTCAACATTAACAAATAATAGGATGTAATCAGCATCCAGTAAGGTAAAAAGCACTATCCTGAACGTCGATTTATAGTTCATAAATTCAGAACTACTCAACATCAATGTCTGAATTACACGTTCCCGTCTAATGCTCCTAGACAAGGCAGAAAATTCCAGTTTCTTTCATATTGCCTTAAACCGTTGAAATAAACGTAGTCTTATTATCATAACAATTTAATTAACAGCATATACTATCTCCTCTGTATTAGATGACCCTATACAAGGTGTGATCAAAAAATAACGGCAATTTTTTTTTTATTTCGCGAGCTTCATAAATCAAATTTTCAAAAAAAAAAAAAAATAGCTTGTTGGTACACATGTTTCTGACCAATTTTGGCGTTTTCAACTGTTTTGAATGTTTTGTTCATTGTTGATAGTCCAAAAGGTTAGACATGTTTTGGTGTGGTGGCGATTTTTTGCTTTCGAAAAAGATGGATCAAAGAATTTGTATTAAATTTTGCTTCAAAAATGGAATAAAGTGCAACAAAGTATTCGAAATGTTGACAGTGGCTTTTGCCGAATCTACCATGAGCAACACAAGAGCTTATGAGTGGTACAGACGTTTCAAAGAGGGCCGTGAAGACGTTGAAGATGACTACCGTCCTAGCACATCAACAACCGCCGACAACGCCGAAGAAGTGAAGAAAATGATTCTGGAAAATCGCCGAATCATATCAGAGAGGTTGCTGTTGATGTCGGTGTATCATTTGGTTCATGCCAAGCAATTTTTTCGGATGTTTTGGGCACGAAACGTGTGGCAGCAAAGTTTGTTCCCAGATTGCTGCTCTCACCTCGCTGCTTGTTCGTGATTTTTTGGCAAAAAACAAAACCGTTATGTTGTCTCAGTCACCATATTCGCCGGACATGACTCCCTGAGACTTCTTTCTATTCCCGAGGCTGAAGAAAACCATGAAAAGACGACATTTTGCCACCATTGATGAGGTAAAAACACAATCGCTGAAGGAGCTGAAGGCATACTGAAAAGTGAGTTCCAGAAGTGCACCAGCGCGGGTGGCAGAGGTCGTTAAGGCGCGGATTCGTGAGCGGGAGGTCTGGAGTTCGAATCCCGCCAGGACCGTCCCTCTCTACTGAGGTTTTTTCCAGGTTTTCCTCAATCCTCGTTAATGCCAAATGCCGGGGAAATACCTTAAACTTAGGCCTGGAACGATACCTTCCTTAAAAAATAAATCCTTTCCCAATTTATCATTTCATTTCATGTATCATCACCGTCCATCGCCTGTGGTGCCTCTGTAGCAAAAACGGGCGTTAAATACTGTTCATTCACTCCAGAAGTGCTTCCAAGATTGGAAAAAGCGCTGGCACAAGAGTATTACATCCGGGGGGGGGGGATTACTTTGAAGGGGACAGAATTGATGTTGAATAAATAAAGATTCTTAAAGAAAAACGAATTGCCGTTATTTTTTTATCACACCTCGTATAGCACGTTTTATATTGTGTTTAATAATAAGAATGGTTTATGTTTAATTAATGATGAACGACAATTTGACTCCACTGAAGAAAGAAAGCTGCCTGTTTTGTAGAATACGGCAGAAAGTGGAAACCAAAAGTCTACACCCTTAGTAAAATGCCATCGTCCTCAAAAACTTCCACCACGAAAAAATAAAAACAATGAATGATGGAAAGTTGCATAAGCTTTCAGTATGTTAAAAGCAGCAACGCTATCGCGAAATGAATAAAGCGAACACGACATATTGCAAGTCAGTAGCTAAGAAAGGCTATAATCCTGATGTGAGCAAATTGTACAGGAAGAGGTAATGAGAATATTATTAAAAGCCGATAGATGCTGGTACTACACTAACAATCAATAACTTCCTCTTCATCCTTCACAAAGCTTTTAACATTCAAATCTAGAGATTTTCACAACGGTCGTTATAATTACAATCCCAGTTCAAATTCTTCCCATTCGAAACCCCCAAACCCCATTTCACCTTTATCTGTAGTTCCTGATCAGACCTCACCTTCCTCCACTTCAGCATTTCCTCAGTCTTTCCCATAAAATCAACAGTGCTCAAACTTATTCCAAAATACCCCAGAGTGATATTGTTAATAGCGAAAGATACGAAGAAATATAGGACGTGAGTTCCTTATTATACACAGGATGCCAAAAATGTATACACACTTCAAGCAAAGAAAAAACTGTGTTAACAAAACAAAAATGAATTTACACAAACAGAAAATGATGGGCACTAATCATCTTAGACTTTTACAGTTACAACAGTTGCTCAAAATGCCAACTATCGACGTCGATACACTTCTGAGTACGTTGAACTACTGATTGAGCAACGTTTGCGAAAACGTACTCAGTGATTGCAGCACATGCCGTTTCAATTTCTTCCCGAAGTGCTGCCAGGGTAGCTGGTTTTCTACGATATACAACATCCTTAAGAGTTCCCCATAGGTAGAAGTCCAACGGAAAACGCGGTTGAAACTTAATCGGAACTCTTTGTCCTATCCAGTGCCTTCGAAGATTGCCATCTAGGTACGAGGTACATCTCGGTGATAATGTGATAGCGCACCGTTCTTGTTGGAAGTAAAATTCCTCATTTCCATAGAGTGTACGAACAGCGGGTAAGACGGAATTGTTACTCGCACTGTCGGTTATGTTCTGTACACACGTCTCCATCGCCTTTAAACTTCAACAACATTCTCGGTTTTCCAGTAACACTTCAAAATTGCTTTCCGCTGTTCAAACGATAATTTTTACTCCATTGTTTTGTAGCAACGCTATCATAATGTATGTGAGTCACATCTGTTTACAGAACATCATACTACACGTTACTGTTGTTTTTCGGTTCAACTTTGACATATATTAAATAGATATCTACTGTGAATGTATGTATACATTTTTTTTGGCCTCCTCCGTATTCATGTGCATTTTAGCGAAGGTAACATTTTGTGTTGTATTTTTGTTTCGATGTACTTGAGTGATTTAATATAACTTAAGAAATATTAATTTTTGCAACATATGTGTTTAATGTGTTTGACTTGTTAAATTTTTGTTTATGAACAACAATAAAAAATATTTTTGTACTTTGATATTTTCCTTTAAAATATTTGCGAGTGCCAAACAAACTTCTGGAATGATGCTACTTGTGGACTGTTTTGAGACTGTTGTTGCTAAGAATTAATGCTAACCTATCTTGAGGTGATATTGCTTTTCTTAGTATAATATCCTGTTTTTATTTTTCGTTTACTAATTTGGCTTAATAAATATTTAAAATCAAAAGATATTCTTGTGAAATTTTTGTAATGTCCACTTATAGTTCGAAACTTTAATTCCCTTCCTAAACTGCCAACATATTCTGCGTTTCTATGTGTATATAAAGGTTGGCCACCGTATTCTTGGTTTTGTTCGTTTCTTCTTTGCGGCTAACGAATAATGAATAGAAATAAATTCCGCTGCAGTTTACATAGCTGTATTCAAGAAACTATGGAAACAGCACAAACCCGTAAGCTATAAATTTGATCGACCTGCTGGAGAGAGAGTAACTTTCTTTCCCAGAACAGCAGGAAAGTTTGTATTTGAGAAGAATAAAACTAGAAAATGGAAAACAACAGTTATATCTAATAATATCGGAACAAGGAAACAAAATATAGTGGTTCAACTTCCTGACACCAAATTAATTCATAACTAATTTGCAATACTTCGACATTCTTATCAATAACAAGTATAATGCATTCTAATTAAGTAACATGCAATTTTTCAAAAAATTCTGACAAAAACAATTTTTGTTATATAGGTGTAAATAGTTAAGTATCTAGACCACGCGAAAAATATCTGTATTTTCACATACAATTGGTATTTGTTGCATCTCTCTATAATCTAATGCAATTAAAGTTTTGCAATTATATCTGAATAAACGCGTGTATTTAAATTTTTTCATATAAATTGGATTATCAATTAATATTAAATATTATAAATTTAGTGAATACATAACAATAACTAATAAATTATACAGTAAAATTAATGAAGGAAAGCATATTTAAAATAATAACCTACCCTCAATTCTGTGTTTAACTAGGATGATGTGAATATCCCATCTTCTTACTTGTGTTATGAAAGTCCGTCTTTTATGTTAAACGTTAAAACAGGCCCCTTAGGAGGGTTTGATTTTTTGTTGATTTGTTTTATTTACGAAAGCTCTTTAACAGCTCAGGTCATCAGCGCCTCATTCGATTCAGGGCGTGAAACGGCCGACAAATTTTGCTCAGAGACCTCTTTTTTCAGGCTTGAAGTTCTTTTTCATGCCATAAATGTGCGACACGGGACCCACGGCTTTACTCTCCTTCCGAAGGACCCCATTACTTAGGATTTTTACGCCCGAAAAAAACCATCGACCTTGGCTGCGTTTGAACTCGCGATCTTGGGTTTAGAAGGCAAGTATGGTTACCACTACACCACCAGGAGTGACTAACATATTTTCCTAAATACTTAGCGATTTTCACATTATCAATTAAAATAATAAATTTACTATATTGTGCGTCTTTTCTTTTATTTTAACACTAAGGAATTATCTTTTAGAGAAAATGTGTCTTAACTCAAAATTGCAATCTCTTTATCCACAAACTGTGTTGATTCACCAAATTTATATTTAAAGACATGTACCAAACTGAAGTGATCTAACTGAAAATTTTGAGATTGAGTGACATATGCCCATTAATTGAAAATTTAAGCGAAAAGTTCATTTCATTCAGTTTAAAGGCTAGAAAATTACTTAAACGAAATTCAATTAAGAATGGGTTCAGTCTCCTATTCAAATACTTTCAAGAAAAATGTGCTCTTTTTTCGCAAGTGCTTATTTGTCAGTGTGAATTTTGTGTCTTCCAGCTAAAAATTCATCCACTTGGAGATTTTTCTCGGTAATTCGAAAAATATGTGGATCGCTGAGAAATATCAGTTAGAAATTGAAACTATCAAACACCCAGTAACAACAAAAAGTAATTTAAGTTGTATCTGCAGTGAATTCCATCATGTAGTTCTGTACATACAATGTGTGGTTAAATCAAAAGTAAAAACCCATTAAAATGACACGTGTTTAAAAAATGTTTTTGTTCTTTACATTTTTTTTAAAAAAATAAGCAATATGTGGGATATTGGCAAGAAACTTTGCTTGAAACAGCATTTTTTCCAGTACGTTAAAATTTTAATAATTTTAATTTTAAACTGTTATTTTTTCTGTTTATGTAACTTTAAAATATGTTAGATTCTTCAATGAAACTAGTTACTTTTAAAAACTGTACCATTGTGAATGTCTTGTTGAAATCATTTGGAATCGGGTTGGCTATAATAATGACTTTTACGTGTTCTGCCTTTTACTTAACATAACCCGATCATCCTAGGATAAAGTCATGATTACACAACGAGCGGTTGTAATAATTTGACGTGCAGGTTTTGTAATACGAGGTTGGGATAAAAAATATTCAATGGATAAACATGCAAACAACAAATGTGGCGAAGAAATCTTCCGTTCAAAATCCACAAAGAATAACGTGGGGTTAAAAGTCAGATTATGAGTAGTTATCAAAACAAATCAAAGAAAACCCCTGTTGAAAAAATATGGGTATATCGAAAACACTGTGAACATGTATTTGCAATCCAACTTCCTCAAATAAATTGAATCAATTAGTCATATGGAAGTAAAGGAACGAATAAAAATAAATACTCAGCTTTTAAAAATATTTTAATTAATTTTTTATTTTACATTTAAATTTTTTATACATTTGTAGCCTTATTCAATTGTTCTGAAAGTTTAAGTGTTGTTCAAAGTTTCTGTACTTACAATATTATGCATTAATTCAATCAAATTTATGTTTAAATACGTGCACCAGACTCAAGTAATATAGCCGAATTTTTTTAGATTGATAATTTAGTGCATGGCCTCGGTGTGGAGAAATTATAAGCGAAGGCACTAAGGTAACTTTGAAAAGCAAGAAAATTGTCGTCATTGAAAGTAAAACATTAGCTAACAAAAGATATCTCTTTGCTGTGCTGCTCAAAACGATGGTACCAAAGTTAAACCAAGCAATCAATTTACTAAGTTGTAATTCGGAAATATTCCGCAAAATAAAATGGGAAGACAGATTTGGAATTATCATAAATGGTTACAAACTCACGGATCTAATATTTGCAGACGAAATAGTCCTATTTGCTAGATCAGCAAAGAGCCTTCAAAGATCTCAGCAAGCAGAGTAAAACTGCCGATCTATCTATGACCATGGAGAAAACACAGATCGTGACAAACAGCCAAGTAACACCCGTTAGAATGAACTCAACAACACTAAAATACGTAACAGAGTGCGACCTGTCTACTTAGGACAAATACCTGCATCTAGGCAAAGAAATGAACATAAGAATTTCTTCAGCATGAGGAGCATTCTGGTCATTATGGGCAATACTTTGAGCCGAAAACTGAGGTTAGACATGCTGGACTCATGCATATTCCCAACACTATTATATATAGATGTCAAACTTGGAGCCTAACAGATGTGGAAAATAATAATATCAGCATCCGCCAACATAAAATGGAGCAGAAAGTACTAGGAATATCCGTCATGAATAAAATATCATCTGTGAAATTAAGAAAGATATCGGGAATTGGCTCAACGTGCAAACAGCCTGAAGTGGAAATGGGGCGGACATGTAGCAAGGCTACTAAGCAGCAGATGGGGACTTATAGCTACCATGTGGGATCTATGTATCGGTAGGAGAGAAAAAGGAAGACCGAGAACGAAGTGGGCAGACTCCTTCAGGAAAGCAGTTGGGACACACTGGACCAGCGTAGCACGGAACCGCAGTACCTGAGGAACAGAGCTGCAGACAGAAGAGAACAACCGAAGCCAATAGTGAAAGTGATACAAACTTAACAGACTCAGCACTTGAACCTTCCAGTTAAATTCTGTTAAATTTGTAAAATAAGAAACATTAAAGACTAAACAAACTCATAGGATCAATATGGGTTAGCTCATCATATGAGAAATCAATGAACCCCCCACTTGCGGAAGCCCTAGCCCTGGATGCGACAGTCGGTCCTGGTGGTGTAGCGGTAACCATACTTGCCTTCTAAACCCAAGATCGCGTGTACAAACCCGGCCAGGATCGATGGATTTTTTTCTGGCGTAAAAATTCTAAGTATGGCTTCCTTTGGAGGGGAAGTAAAGCCGTAGGTCACGTGTCGTACATTTACGGCACGATAAAGAACCTCAAGCCTGAAAGAAGAGGCCTCTGAGCAAAATGTGTCGGCCGTTTCACGCCCTAAATTGAATGGGATGCTGATGACCTGAGATGTTAAAGAACGTCCGTAAATAAACCAAATCAAAAACAAACTAAAATAGCGTGCGGATTTTATGCAAAGATCTTAATTTCCACATTATAAGATTCAAGTTACGCATGTAATACAGGACCAGAGCCACAGAAACAAGACTTCAATTCCACCATACTTTGCTGCAGTTAATTAACAGAAATCAGAATCTCGTCGACAACTTACTGATGAGCGTGAAGCCCATTTCTATTTATCAGGGTTTGTTAATAAACAAAACTTCCATTATTGGTCTGTCACAAACCCAAAAGAAATGCATGAGAAACCGTTTCACAGTCTGAAAAGTGACAGTATGGCGCGCGATATGTTCTTTTGCAATTATCGGTCCGAACTTGTTTAAAGATGAGAGAGAAAAGGCTGTAACTGTGAAAGCGCAACACTGCGTTCTTATGTTGGAGAAATTCTAGTTCCTGCACTTGCTAGTCTTCCTGTGTTCTTCCAATAAAATGGGGCTACCAGTCACTCCGCACGAATTTCCATGGCAGCTGTGAGGAATTTTTTTTCCAACCAGGTTATCTGCAGACAAAGGAATATCGGATGACCGGCCAGGTCCCCCAGTCTTTTAACCTATGAACTCTTTCTGTGGGGTTACTTGAAATCTAAAGTGTTTAGTTCTCCAGAACCACACACAATTTAGGAGTTGAAAAACCGAATTCGGAATGAAATTGAACGAATTTCTGTGGAGATGCTACAAGAGTAACAAGTACTTTAGCAGTAGACTTTCCGAATATGTACAGAAAAATGGTGGCTATTTGAAGAACGTTATTTTTGGGAAATAGGACGTTTCATTAAGTTAAATGTATTCTTTGTATGTATACTTTGTGTTCCTTTGTGATAGAGGTAAATAAGCTTATTCATGCACCTATAAGAATGTTTTTACAATCATCCGATTCACTGCCGTGCCTGTATATTTTAAGATAAATTAAATTAATAATTCCAGTCATAGTGCGGTGCATGAACGAATTGTACAGATGCCATTCATTCGCTAAATAAAACATTTATATGCTGCATAAAAGTAAATAAAATTTCAATAATGTTGGAAATTAAAAGCTTTTTTTCGATTAGAAGTATCGGTGTTGTTTCTGTTTTAAGCACACCTCAGGTCGTCCATCATAGAGAATATTCGCTTTCTATTTATCTTTTTGAGAAAAAATGATTGTTTTAAAAGTTACAGATGACATCGATGACATGAGGCAAACTTATTGCACGAATATACTTAAACACTCTCCCATATTCTCAAATGTGTAAGCAGTTATTTAATCTAGCACTTTTAAAAGCAACTGTTTAAGTGTGTCGTTTACTTAATCCGAGAATGAAGAGCCCATACTGAATTTTTTTCGACCGTAAGCTGTAGTTCTTAAAATCGAACTTCTAGCTTACAATAGAAAAAATTTAGTGGCAAAAATGTTAAAATAAATTAATAATGCAGGCTGATCCAAATACAAGTTAACCGAAGATTGATGCAAAATGGCTCTTACAAAAGAAAGGTTGTACATAGTATTCCATGAGACGAAGAAGTCAGACTTATTAGCACAAGTCCAATATTATGCACTTGTTATGATCAATGTATGTCTATGTTCTTATTATCTTCAACATTGGTGGTGTCAATAAATGCACATAGAGAACATACATTCTTACAAAGTGTGTGTTCCCATCTTTGGACTGTATTTTATTAAGGGGGCACATGGAAATAAGATTAACGCCAGGTCAGAAGGGCACAAGAAGCACGTTACTGAACATTTTCGGAGGATTTGTACACATTGGGTGCTCTTAACAGCCTTGATATGCACAAGGAAGAGTTTCAACAAGATAGAGCGACATCTCATAATGGCCAGTTGCTATTTACCAGTCGGGTGATTTCTAGACCCTCAAATTTTCCATACCCTGCACGAAGTCTTGATTTGCCATTATCTGGTGTATTTTTGAGGAGAATAACAATGCTTCATGTCTATTCCTCGAAGTCTAGTCGAAACATCGATAAAGTTCTGCACAGTGTAACAGAGGAGCAGTGGGGCCCATGGTTACTAGGGTCGTACGTGACATGTCGTACACAATGGTGGAAAATGTGTAGAATACATAGTTGTACTTTAAGTAATCGTTGTGTACAAAATGTTACTAAAGTGTTTGGTTACTTTTTTGAGCCAACCCGTATAAATTAAGCATGCTTTAAGCAACTGCTTTTATCTATTTTATGTAGATATCCCTGTTTGTTCAGTGTTTTGGGAGATTGCACATTGGTGTTTTAACACTTATAAGTTCACTTTTTAACAGCATTTTCTTCTTGATTACACAATAAAGGTAAATTTTATTCATCTTATTCCCGATTTCCAAAGAATATTTTCGATTAAAGCATTACTCTGCAATGTTTGGATTATCAGCTGTAGCAAATTAACGAAATATTTTATGCACAAGCAGATTCAGCCATAAATTTCCATATTCATATAAATTTTATATATAATACTAATAAGGGGGCATTGAGGCGGCTGTGAAAATTTTGAAAGAGGTGAAAATAGTCATTAGATTAAAAGTATTTATGTAGATGCACAAATGTAACAGCTCTTATAACTCTAAATTGAGGTGAAAGAAGAATGTGACTTTTGTTTAGAGTCTTTCTGTGCACAATAAAGCTGTTGTTAGCTACTATATATCATAAATTAAAATAATAAAAGAAAAACTAAATATTTCATTTTTCACAAAACTAAGAACAAGTGCAAAATTAGCTATTTGCACAAGTTTATTTTCCATTATATAACTCCTGCATTACAAAAGCAAATATTTTCTAAAATAAAAAAAGACGATTTAGATTCGTAATAAACTATTAAAGTTAAAACATTGTTCTGGGTTATTATTTATTAACAAAATCAACATATACATTTAATGTATTAAAATACGAGGAAAAGAAAGTACAGATCTATCAGACTGCTAAGTAAATATTTCCTCTTTGAATTTATAGCATAATCAGCAAATATGATTTTAATTTCAATTTACACCGTTTCTCCTTGAGCCAAAATATTAAAAGATGTTTTCCTGTAAAGCATCTACAAGACAATATTTTATTTATAATGTTCAGCTGCAGTGCCAATGTTTAAATGGCAATTTTATTGTTTACCAATTGCAAGCTAGAGAACAGTAACCATCTACCATCATTGCTTGTAAATGACAGCAGAGATGGTTCCTACAAAATGGAACAATTATAATGTTAACTTGTTTATAACTGCATTGTTGCAATGTGGCATTTTTATTGAACTTCAAATCTAAACTTTGAATAGAAAGAAGGAAAGTTATCGCTTGATACCGTCTATTGGCAAAAGCCATTGATACGTTTAGTGCCTTTGTTCAGGCCTCAGCACATTCAGATGTACAGAGGTTAGCTAAAGCAGGTCAGCGATATAATAACCCGCTCCGCAGTACTACTGTCTCTAAGCAGCGAATATTTTGGATTTGTGCTATGATTTTTTCCAATTTAAATTTTTAAAGCTAGAAGCGTTTCTTGTTATCTATATATCCCCAAATTCTAACAACTTAAAAGTAATGTCTCCTTCTGTGTTACTCGTTATTTGATGTAAGAAGATAGGTTCATAAGTTTCCAGCCTCACCGATAAGGATTATCGCCTTCACAAAACTTATCTGGTATCATACATTATCTGTTAGGTAAATAATTGCAACTGTAACTTCCGCTCCGCTGTGTTCAGTTGTTCAGATATAGTTGCATAAAGAAGGTTATGTGTAGAAGATTGTGACATGTTCAAAATGGAGCATCGAGCTGTTATTAAGCTCTTCACAAAAGAAGATCTTACTCCAAATGAAATTAAACAGCGATTGGACGGTATATATGGGGAAACATCTCCCTCTTATTCTACCGTAAAAGAATGGGCCGAACTTTTTCGAATGGTTCGAGAAAACATTGAAGACAAAGAGCGTGCAAGTCAGCCCTTGGAGGTGCTCATTCCTGAAAACATCGCTCTTGTGAATGAGAAATTATGAAAGACCGGCGGGCGGCTCAAAGTTACAGAAATAGCAGCAAGGTTGGGCCTTTCTAAAATAACAGTCCTTCAAATTATTCACGAACATTTAAACATGAATAAGGTTAGTGCAAGATGGGTGCCTAGACTTCTTTCCTCAGTCCAAAAGCAGCAATGAGTCATCTGTTGTCAGGCACTTTTGGAGCTCTGGATGGCAGCGAGAGAGAAGTTCTGCAAACCATTGTTACAGGAGATGAAACTATGTTCTCTATTATGATCCCTTGTCCAAAAGAGAATCTTGGAGTGGCAGGCGTAAACCTGGCGAAGCATCGCCTCTAAAGGCCAAGGTCACTCAGTCAACCAAGAAGATCATGACCACAATCTTTTGGGGATGTTAAGGAATACTCTTCATTGATTTCAAGGAGAGGAACACCACAGTAAATTGGGAGTATTATGTTAGCCTACTGCACAGACTGCGTGCCTCCATCAAAGAGACAAAGCGGGGAAAGCTGAGTGGTGGTGTGGGCCTTCTTCACGACAACGCGCCTGTGCACCAGCTCTTGTTGCAAAGGAAGCTGTGAAGAAATGTGGTTTCAAGGAGATCGACCATCCACTCTACAGTCCAGATCTAGCTCCCAGTGACTATTTCCTCTTCTCAAAACTCAAGAAGAAACTTCGAGGAAAGAAATTTAAGTGTGACGAAAAAGTAATGGATGCTGTTTAGGCTCTTTTTGCAAACAAGATATATTTATAACTCAGCATAATCATCACACAACTAAATACACTTCTGCCAACGATGAACAACTTCCAAGAAAACTCATACAAAAGTCGATAATCTGTTCCAGCAACCATTTCTTAACTTCCTTCTCAAATACATATGAGCCCTTCGGAAAATGGTGGAAATCACAGAATACTAAATCTGGACTTTATGGATGTTGAGATCCATTCATTAGCTAGTAAAGTGTGTTATGGCACTGTTGTTTTGCAGGCTAATCTCTCCTTTCGCTCCCGAATCCTCCTAAACTTTTTAATGTTCTCAGCAACAAAATATAATGTTCTAAAAGTATGGTTGTTCCATGTTACAGGAAATCAATAAGATTATCACCATCTAAGTCCCAAAAAGACTGCTGTCATGAGTTTTCACGCTGGAACATGTAATTTGAATTTATTTTTCCAGGCGAGACGTTTTGCCTCTGGCTTATAAAGATGTGCTATCAACGATTCGTCAACTGTCACGGAGTGGAAAGTTACATCTTTCAGTTACAAGTTTGCGTCGAAATGCAAACAAGTGGGCACTGGCAATAATATAAGAGTGCAAAGTTTTGTGCCTGGATTCGAAAGGGCGCATAAATTCTGGTGATGCAATATTACTATAACAAATGTTATGACAAAACTACGTACTACTGGCAACTGTTTAAAATACCGATCACACTCGACAAGTTGTAATGAAATGGCAATGAAGTTACAATGGAAACATCGCATAAATGCACCTTTGTCACTTCAGTCGTCATTGCAATCGCCGTCATCAATGTCAAAAGCAAAAATGTATAAGAAATTCTCGTAGTATGCAGCTGCGCTCTCCCGGCCCATTATTCAAATAACCTCACTGTACTTTGCAGTTGCAGTGTAGCAAGAAACGTTAGTAAGCAGAGATAATTAGAATTCCGACCAATATTTGCATTATTTTCTGCTAGTAGAAGTGTAAGCTCCTTGAAAAATGGCTAGGCGCATAAAAGAATATATCCCCGAAATACCTAGAACTACTAGAATTTGGTAACGTATTCCCCTAAGACTTTTGTGAGCGAACTTGTGTGATAAGAACAGCAAATAGTATTAGAAATCTGTGTTTCGGGTGTATGCCTTAGTTTGTAACTAAAAGTTATTAGAATTAGAAGAAATTTACTTAAGAAAAAAATATATTTGAGTTATCACATTTCTTTAAAGATAAAGATAAAGTTAGCCTATTGTGTCCCTTAAGGGTAGGGAAAGCTCGCTTTTTCCTAACGTGGTGAGCTATTCCACGCTAGTTGTTCGTGTGCTGTTTAAGACATTGATTTGTTCTTTGATTACTCTATTTCTCATTGCACTAGTTGCTTCTCGAGAGATTTCGATTTTTCTCTTCCTCTTGGTACTCTTGACCAATATGCATGTTCCTTGAAGAGGTCTGTCCATCTTCTTCTAGGTCTGTCTTGTATTCTTTTACCTATTCTGAGGTCCCACATGGAGATCTTGTAGGTCTATTGTCCTGCATTCTTGCGACGTGATCGCCCCATTGCCATTTGCTTCTGGTAGCTACTTGTGCAATGTCTGTTGTCTGAGATAACTGGTTTATTAATACTATAGGTATTTTGTCCTTCAAAGTTATTCCCAGGATCTTGTGTTGCATTTTTCTTTGGTATATTTGAATGTTGTTCTTTTCTTTTTCTGTTAGTGTCCATATCTGGCATCCATATTATAATACAGGGTATACAGAGGTTTCGAGTGTCTGGAATCTGATTTTCTTAGTTAGTGTTGATCTAAAAATATAAACTTAAGGGCCCAAAATGCTCTCCAGTTAATGATATCCTTCTTTGTACTTCTTTTTCCATTTTATCATTGAAGGAAATGTTGTCCTAGGCGTGTATATTCACTCACATATGTGAGGACTGTTCCATCTATTTTTATTTGGGGTTTCAGGTCCGTTTGAAATTAACTGCTCTTCAGTTTGTTTAGTGGCAGCCCTGCATTTTTGCTATGTTTACATAATTGTTCCAGCATAGTTTGTAGTACTTTCGGTGTTTTGGCGAATAAGACCACATCGTCGGCAAGTCTTTAGATGGTAAATAAGCATTTCACATTTTAATTTCCAACGTAAGTAAATTACAACATTTACGTAATCAATTTATTAGTTTTAACTGTCTATATGTGAAGTAAAATCAGACGCATGTTTTCGACTTTAAGTTCCCCTTGTGTTTACGTGGATTTGTTGGTTTGCGTCAGAAGCCGCGCGATAGATAACTGACCTTCACCTCTGGGCCGTCTGAGAAACTCCGTAGCAAAATCAACAAAATAGGAGCTGTAAAATATGTAAACACTGAATACACACAATTGCAACAAGTTTTTTTTTTATTTTTTTTTTAATTTATTAATGTGTGCATTAGATAAATTTTTACTTTGAAAATTGTGTGACATTAACTAGGCAACAAGTAATTTAAACAAACGATAAAAACTCGAAATATTGCCACAATAAGTATACACGGAATAAATTATTCACGACAAATTATTTGGACGCAAGCATTTCATAAAATTTCCCTCTTGGGTAATATTCAGCTCGTCATAGTGATATTAAAACTGTGCGCTGATCCCCAAAGTTGGAACCATATTTGCCTCCTAAGCCCAAGATCGCGGGCTCAGTCCCGGTCAGGTCGGTGGATTTTTCAAGCTTAAAAATCCTAAGTATGGCTTCTTTCGGAACGGAAGTAAAGCCGTGGGTCCCGTGTCGTACATTTACGGCACGATAAAGATCCTCAAACCTGAAAGAAGAGGCCTCTGAGCAAAATTTGTCTGCCGTTTCACGCCCTGAATTGAATGGGACGCTGATGACCTGAGATGTTAAATAGCGTCCGTAAATAAACCAAATCAATCAACAATCAAACCTTCAGCATGGTATCAGAAGAAATCTAAGTTGAATTTCAAGAAGTTGCTTCTACCAAACCGCAGAATTGCAAAAGGCATGAATCCTCAATGTTTAACAAACAACGTACCAATAAAATATATTATTAGATGTATAATAATTTTAAAATGTCTATATTTAGGATGTATTTGCAAATCTTTTCGTACCGTGTACGTAAAATACATATCAATGGCAGTGGTACAACAAGTGCTATTATCTGATTAAGTGATAGGAGAGCTCAAATATTAACACTTGAAACTCCCATTTAGCAGGATCCGGGTTTAAATCCCTTGGCGCCAACCATTCTTATCTTGGATTTTTCCGTGATTTTCTCTGATCTCATAAGTAAAGTTTTAATTTTCAAATCTTTCATTTTGCTTCATTTCATTTAGCTATAGTAGTAATGAACGTTTTATTGTTCCAGTTTTAGAATACATTCAAATTAATACAACTGTCGCATGGGCCTTACGGCCGTGCATGCTAATATCGTGCTTGTAACAATCAAAATGACCATACACATATATACCTACATAGAGATCTACATGCATACATACAAATATATACATACATACATACATACATACATACATACATACATACATACATACATTGAGATCTACGAGCATACATATAAATATACGAATACTTGGATATATTTATGTTTTCTATTAATAATTTTATATACAAATACATAAACATGAATGGAACCCTTACTCTGAGCCCCCCTTCCATTTACCCACGCCTCCTCCCCAACTCCCCTCTCTTCACTATAGCCATTAACCTCCTTTGTCGGGGTTTCTCTAAAAATATTCCCAAATTGTGTGAGTATCTCGCATGCACCAACACTTTCCGGCAAATGTTCAAACTTCTATTGGCATTCAAAAATTGCGGTGATAAATGCTCATTTCTTAAAATTTCCGTTTCCCTGCATTCTGCCAGAATATACTTCCAGGTATCGCTTTCTCGCACAATGGGCAAATTCTTTCCCCGAGAGCATTAACTGTTTTATTTCTTTTCCAAGCCCCTAATCTGAACCATGCGAGACCACTTCTTTCTTCTCTCCTACAGATATCTAAATAATCCTCCTTTTTAAGTTCAGCTCTACCGACATCTGATATCGAGGAGTCTTTCTGAAGGACTCGAATTCCTTCGGCGTCGGTGTGCTCTATCTGGAAACAACGTTAAGGATCCCGTCTATGTCCAAGCCAAACCTCTCCTAGATCCTGCCGGTCGGTCCTGGTGGTGTAGTGGTTACCATACTTGCCTCTTAAACCCAAGATCGCGGGTTCGAACCCGGCCAGGACCGATGGATTTTTTCGGGGCGTAAAAATCCTAAGTATGGCTTCCTTCGGAAGGGAAGTAAAACCGTGGGTCCCGTGTCGTACATTTACGGCACGAAAAAGAACCTCAAGCCTGAAAGAGAGGCCTCTGAGCAAAATTTGTCGGCCATTTCACGCCCTGGGTTGAATGGGACGCTGATGACCTGAGCTGTTAAAGAGCGTCCATAAATAAATCATTCAAAAAAAAAAAAAAAAAAAATTTAGATCCTGCCGCCCGGTATCTCCCTCGTCTCATCCCTTCCTTCCGGAGGGGCTCTCTTTGCGAGCATAAGAACAAGCGGCTAAACTTTGAGAGTACCGTAAATCCAATCCAGAATATAACATCAGCATTTCTTTTTTGTGTGGCTGCAAAAGGAGGAATATAGGTTCGTTTTGCACAAATTTGATTCTTTCTATAAACTGGTTTTGTTGTTTTGAAAAAAAATAGTGTTTCTGAATGAGAATTTTATACTGATTACAAAAATTAATTTTTTTATGTATATCTTCAGCGTGTTTCGCAATTCTAAATTTTATGTTTTTAATGTTTTTCGAAATATGATAAATCATTACAGTTTCTCTGTGATTGAATTTGTTAAAAAATGATTTGCAAGATGCGACAGTTTATGAGTCAACTTTGCTACTTAAAATGTGAAAGAACATGCTTCCTTCAGTAGGAGTAAAGCCATTTCCGTCCTTTCAGCAGCTTAAAATGCGTAGGTAAGAAGCCTGTTATTTATTCTTGAGTAACCTTATCAGTCTCCAGTCCCTCCACTCAACTTCAACTATAGAATTGAAAGCGCGCGTGTTTTCAGGAAACGCTTACTCTAAGAGCTTGCTATTGAAACAAACCCAGAGGGAGTTAAACGACAGAGGATGGCGTTTACAGATTTAAGCGATTTAGCATGTGAGACAACACATTTACTAGCATGCCTTTCTTCAAATTTTTTTCCTCCCTACCTTGGAGACCAAGTCTTCTGTTCTTCATTGTCATGTTAAAGTAAAATGTGTCAGCAGTTATTCGGAAGAGTACAGAAAAGTGTGTTATTTCATGGAAATGTCTAAAACGGGTTGTGCGAATAGTCCAAACTTGTTTTGTATGGATAGAGGGGGGATTATGAAAGTATTTGATTAATTGGATCCTCAGGGGTTGATGTTGATTTTCTTCTTCTCCTCTTCGGTGATGTTTCCGCTGACTTATAGTTTGCTCCGACTAGCTCTGACGAGATTCTTCTAGTTGGAATATAACAGGGAAAAGAGAAATGATAAGGATATGACACTATAATCAACCGATTTAAGGTTTTTCAACTGCCAATATTTTTTTATTGTTCACAGTTCATAATACTGGGCGGAGAATCGGCTACTCCGTGAAGGATTTACGTAGCGTTGTGTGTCACTTTTGCATGATTCTAGGAATCTGTTCCTTTACCACCATCACAGAAGTTAGCACTTAAATTGTTTGTCCGATGCGATAGCTAGCTGTGTCCGTAAAAAATAACATCAATTAGTTATTCTCAAATGCCAGGAGAGCCTTGGAATGGACGTTATACTGTATAGTCACACCTAAACTTAACATTAACACAGATCCGTCACTTATTAAAACTGAAGTTACACTATCTCGTCTGTAGACACATAAACACTTACTGGTGTTCTCCTTTATGCTATTGCTCGACTCTCCTGCGTTTGCATCATCCTGATTTATGACACTTTTCCTCAACAAAGCCGGAGTTTCAATGCGGAAGAACTCGTTTGTCTTTGACACAACTTTAACACTCCTTCATGGAGCATTCGGGAGTGGATTTGTTTATAAAAAACATAAAAATTTCTCTGGCACAAAACAAAAATTTACAATACTGTTATCGGCCACTTTAAAGACAGCTGAGAGCTGTCGGAGTGTGGAGTGAAAGGGCGTATGGCCATCATCAGCCCGGGGAAGAGCGGCAGACCAGGCTACCGCATGACCAGCAGCTCCTCCGACTACGGCGCAGAGTGACGCGAAGTAGCTCGGGGTTCTGCTGGACAAGCGACTCACTTTCATCCCCCACACAAAGGGAAAAACAAAGCTAGGCCATGCAGCTCTCAGGCAACTGTACCCAATATTCCTGTCCAAAACACTACCTACTCATCAAAAACTGTGGATATATCGCGCAATTATACCGCCCCTGATTCTGTATGGCTGTGAAATCTGGGGAGTGGTGGCGAAATCCATCAACCGCAGCATCCAGTACGTCCATAACAGGGCACTTAGGATGAGCTACGATACAGATCGCCGAGAGGGCAAAGACGCTGTATAACAAGCTCCTCTATCACCCAAACCAGTCAGCGCGCCTCCTGGGTCAATATGATCACAGGGCCATCAGACAGTGCCGTTCATACAGGCTCCCAAGAGACATCTTGGGTCCCTAAAAATACCAGCTTTCCCCCCTGAAAGTGGTGGCACCAATACTTGACAACGGGTAATCCACGAAGTTAAGCACTCTGGTGTCTGGTCGCCACTTGGATGGGTGACCACCAAGTAACTTTGGCCATAGTCAGTAAATTGATGAGTGACCCTTGTTAACCATCATCTGAATCCTCGACTATCTAGTAAGGATGAATGGACTAACTCAAAAATAATATTAAACTCAACATAGACCTAGCGATCACACAGGTAAAGTCGCAGATGCGGCTAGGTACTGCGGTCTTCAATACCCGCCAGCAGGGCGGCTCGCGACTGTTCTGGCGTTCTCAGATCAACTTTAACGGATCTGGCCGCATGCCTGCAGGAAAACAGCCTTCCATCCAATAATCGCAATAGAGCCAACGTCAGATTCATAGTACATAGAACATACGTAAACTTGCAATTATATGTGGCACATTTAACCTTACAGTTGTGGTCTATTCATACATATTACTTGGCAAGTAATTAATTTATTCCTTAAGGATAATTATGAGGGTGTATAATTTAATTATTCCGGTTTCAATGGGTCATATGCATTAATAAAACAAAGAGAGAATATAACAGTTTTCGTTAAGAACACTTGTTTTGAGTACTTTGGCACTAAATTAGAAGATCAGGACAACATGGTGTCCTCATGAAGAGTGTCGTAGTTGTGTAGAAGAGTTGAGGGGTTGGAAAAATGGAAAAAGGAAATCATTGCCCTTTGGTACCCTTATGATATGGAGAAAACCTACTAATCATGAATGATTGTTATTTTGTGTTGTTAAGATAGGAACATACTGCTAAAAATAAGAAAGATGTCGTATATCCTAACATTCCTCCTGTCATTAAGATCCTGATATACCTGTTCCTGTACCCTCTCAATCAAATGTGTCGCTCTCTGCAACTGAATCTCCAGAAGGTGATACTTATAAACCAGAAAGCTGTTGTGATAATGCTTTAATCAAAGTGTTATCTTTAAATTAAAAGAACAGAAATTATTGGCTCAGGGTGCGTATTTTTCATGGTACAGGCATCGTGAGAAGAAACTTCCCTTTTCTCTCTGAAGAAGAAAAATTGATGTATTGCCGAGACATCCCCGCCGTCTTAAAAGTTTATGACATAAACTATAATCCCAAAGAATGGAGGTTGTTGGTAGCTTATCTGAGGTCTTAAAGGCGTTCTTCCTTCTATTCTTGTGGCCCTCACTGTTATTTTGAAGGAGATATATGAAAACTGCAGTATAATATCATGAGTCCGTGGAGATTTCTAAACTATTTGACTATTACTTGGTCAGCTGGCTAGTTTCACTAAATATCCTTGTTTCCTATGTGAATAGGATAGCAGAGCTAGGTCAGAACACTGGGAAAGGGAACAGTGACTATTTAGGACTAATTTTACGCCTGAGTTTAGGGTACCTCCCCGGCATTTGCCATTTATGAGGGGAAAAAAAAACCTTAGTCAGGGAGGACGGTCCTGGCGAGATGCGAAGTCCGCACCTTAACGACCTCGGCCACCCATGGCGGTAAACTTCATGACAGTTCAAGAACACTACGAGATGAGTGGAAATGTAAAGTATACTTGGATTACGTTCAGAAATGCAGTTTTCAGTTTCTTTGAATAAAAAGATCCAAAATTATGTTAACATAGTGAAAGTGATGTTACAAAGTTTCAAGATTGGTTGCAACATGAGCGTTAAAGTACGTTTTTTTAATTCCTATCTAAATTACTTTGTCGGTCCTGGGGGCATAGTGGTAACCATACTTGCCTCCTAAACCCAAGATCGCCGGTTCGATCCCGACCAGGAGCGATGGATTTTTTCGGGCGTAAAAATCCTAAATATGGCTCCCTTAGGAAGGGAAGTAGATTTACAGCATGATAAAGAACCTCAAACCTGAAAGAAGAGACCTCTGAGCAAAATTTGTCAGTCGTTTCACGCCCTGAATTGAATGAGACGCTGTTGACCTGAGATGTTAAAGAGCGTTCGTAAATAAATCAAATCAAAAAATCGTTTAAATTACTTTCCTGGTCATTTAGGAGATTTTATAATAAGGCAAAAGATGTCGCCAAGAGCGCAAAATTATAGAAATACAAGGGGTATTAACATGATGGATGACTATTGCTGGATGTTAAAAAGGAACTGCTGTGAACAACATTCGTGAAGGTCAAAAAGATGGAAATTTGAGGTGCAATATTGAGGTAACGTTATGCATGTAATTGTTCATAGTTACTATCAAATTTTAGCGTGTTTTTTCCCCTCATAAATTGCTTGTGTAAAATAATTTTCAGGGCAATACACAAAGCTATAACTTCATTTATAGATATCAATTAATTTATTGCTCATTTATTGCACATTTTTATGATTTGTATGAAAAGTGGCGTTTAGGGAAAAATTGGAGATTATTTTCGATTCAGTTTGAAAATATCATTCATAATTGCATAACAGATCCAATATAGCAGAAAATTTTCAAAATGCAGACCAATGTTATCCATTATTAATTATTAAATCGCATTTTATAGAAAATTCATCGTAGAGTATATACATAAGTTGCTATACTTGAAAATTTGATAAACAAATAACAAGCAGCAGTAACTTTAGGCTGATCTGCGCGCTACATCTTTGACTTATCAACGCTAATCTTTAAACCGGGGACAATAATAGTAGTGGTGGTGATGTAGTATTGGCGATTTACCAACACCTTAAGATAAAAATTAAACGGTACCACTCTTAAAGCCGGAATGTGTGCACAAAACCCTTGCTGTCTAAACTCTCCTCGTTAACACAGATAACCAGCTGTAATGTGACACATGAGCTTTGATGAGAACTAGTGCATGTGTGTATGGGGGGAGGGGCATTCACGATGTTCACTACATAGTGAACGAAAACAAGTTCCTCCTACTTAACGAATACAACCGAGGTTTCCCGAAGTTGGACACTAGAAGTGGACAATTTCTTTTGTCCTTATTAACTTCCTTGTTAATCTGTGTTGAAATACCTTGCGTTGAAAGTCGTCCTTAAAAGATAATATACAGTTAATATAGGTAAAATTACGACGAAAATTATATAATTTAATAACTCGTTTATAGCAATGTCCTTTTTAATGTTGTCTAACGTCCGCTTTAACTAGTAATCGTAATGAACGTTTTATTGTACCAGTTTTAGAATACATTCAAATAAATACAACTGTCACATGGGCCTTACGCCGTACATGCTAATGTAGTCCTTATAACAATCAAAATAGCCATATACATGCACACAAATCTACTTGCATACATACAAATATACAAATACCTGAATATATTTACGTTTTCTATTAAAAATTTTATATACAAATACATAAACATGAATGGAACCCTTGTTCTTGAGTTCCTCTTCCATTTACTCACACCCACCCCTTACCACCATGGGTGGCCGAAGTCGTTAAGGCGCGGAATTGTGAACGGGAGGTCTGGGGTCCTTAGTTCTCATAAACGGCAAATGCCGGGGAGGCACCCTAAACTTAGTCCTGGAACGTTTCCTCCCTTAAAAAATCCTTTCCCGGTTTATCATTTTATCTCTTGTATCATCAGTGTCCACCGCCTGTGGTTCTTTAGTAGGTAAAACGGGTGTTAAACTCTATTAAAAAAACACTTCCTCTCCAACTCCACACTCTTCATTATAGCTATTAACCTTCTTTGTCGGGTCTTCTCTAGAAATATTCCAAATGCATGCACCAACGCTTCGTTGTTGATCCGGTTTATTTACGGACGCTCTTTAACATCTCAGGTCATCAATGTCCATTCAGTTCAGGAGTGAAACAGTCGACAAATTTTGCTCAGAGTCCTCTTCTTTCAGGCTTGAGGTTCTTTATCGTGCCGCAAATGTACGACACGGGACCCACGGCTTTACTTCCCTTCCGAAGGAAGCCATACTTAGGATTATTACGCCGGAAATATCCATCGACCACGGCTGAGATTGAACCCGCGATCTTGGGTTTAGAAGGCAAGTATGGTTACCACTACACCACCCAAACTTCCCGGCAAATGTTCAAACTTCTATTGGCATTCAAAAATTGAGGTGATAAATGCTCATTTCTTAAAATCTCCGTTTCCCTGCATTCTGCCACTAATGTGACATAACTAGCGGTGGGAGACGAAATGGCAAATTGGAAAAAAACTTCGATATTGAATTTCACGAATTTACAAGTGTTGAGAAAACGTGGATAAAGCCTGTCACATAGAAGGGTCATGGCTGAATTCGAACTGCAAACTTCCCTACAATAGCGAACTCGTAGATTCTAACAAGAGAAATTATCTGGATTATCTCAATAATATCTACGGTTATATAGTAAACATACTTTATTAGTCATCCGTCAGCAAGTGATTCCAGGGATCAACTGAAAGATATTTCGATCTTATGTGTTGACCACAATGATCAGAAAGCATTGTCTGTGCTTACACCCCAGTGTCATTGAGTTAAGCACAAACAAGATACGATACGAATTGAGCAAAAACACACAGAGGATAGAATGAAGCGTAGATAGAACGCAAATAAGACGAACACAACAAATAAATCGATAAGTAATCTCATTAAGTTTTTAAAGCAATTCCATTTTTTCAAGGGATATATTCCGCAAAATTTACAGTGCACATTGATTTCAACTCTTTCTGTAACAAGTAGATATGTGAAACTATCGTTTTCGATCATGAAGAAAATAAAAAGCTACTGCTGAAACACCCAAGGTCTGGAGAGACTGTCAGCCCTTTGTACTCATGTCGAGTAGCAGCTTCTTATGTCACTGAAAGCGTCTTTAACAATGCCATAGACATTAATCCAGAAAAGGCAGGAGATTGGAACTTTATACAAATAAACAAAAGAGGTACACAATTAAGTATACAGTCTTTTTAGGTGCAATGGAAATTAAGACGCTTTGAAGCATATCAATAGTGAACAACTGCTTATAAATTGCTTTATTGAAAGTTTGTAAACAGGGTTTTGTTGTATTTGTATTTATTTTTACAATATCAATGTGTGGGACAGTTCTAAATGTTCTATCTCTTATATAGCGTATGGTTGCCTGTAACAGTGAAATAAGGGCCTAGCATTTGTTCTGAATGAGTATGGCAGTCGCTGCACCGACAAATATTAAAATCCCGAACTCACAGACCGCCACAGTTTCACACACGAGCTGGTTTCAGTTGAACACGCCTCGAAGAATCAATTCTAGATAATGTTAAGGAGGTAGGAGAAGGAGGAGACCACCATTCAGTCGTGCCTTTAGTCTGTTAGGGACATCGGTCTTTGATAACCATGTTTTGAATGAAGGACAAAAAAGATGCAGAAATAAAAATGTATATATGAACATCATAAATAATTAAAAGAATATACCAGGGGTGCCAAAAATGTTTACACACTTTCATAGTAGATATCTATTTAATATTTTACAACGTTGGACCGAAAACCCACAGTAATCTGTAGTATGATGTTCTGCAAACAGATATGACTCACACACATTAAGATAGCTTTGCTATGTGACATGTAAATCTACAATGAACAAATGAAGCCAAAATTATGTATGATGTTCTGTAAACAGGTGCAATTCACATTACGTTATGCTAGCGTTGCTACAACAAAATGGAGCCAAGATTATTGTTTGAATAGCGCAAAGCAATTTTGGAGTGGTATTGGAAAACCGAGAATATTCTTGAAGTTCAAAGGCAATGGAGATGTATGCACAGAACAGAACGACCAAACGCGAGTAACAATTCCGTTTTACCCGTCATAAATACACTCTATGGAAATGAGGAATTTTACTTCCAACAGTATGGTGCACCACCACATTACCGCCGAGATGTACGTACGTAACTTGATGACAATCTTCCTATCCATTGGATAGGACAAAGAGGACGGATTGAGTTTCCACCGCGTTCTCCGGATCTAACTCCGTTGGACTTCTACCTATGGGTAACTCTTAAGGATGTTGTACACCGTAAAAACCAGCTACACTGACAGCATTTCGGGATGTGCTTCAATCGCTGAGGACACTTTCACAAACGTTGCTCAATCAGTTAGTTCAACGTATTCAGAAGTGTATCGACGCCAATGATGGGCATTTTGAGCATTTTGAGCAACTTTTGTAACTGTCTAAGATGATTAGTGCTCATTATTTTCTGTTTGTGTGAATTCAGTTTTGTTATGTAACACAGTTTTTTCTTTACTTGAAGTGTGTATACATTTTTTGGCACTAAAGTGATATGGCGATGCACAATTCCAGAAGCAGTGGTAATAAACATTTCTATGACAAAGGTTCAAATATTTACAGGGAGATAGTATCAAACAATGTAAAGTTAACAGCAAGTGAAGATTTAAGCGAAGTGGCTAGTGAAGCTTTTAGCTTTTCTATTCTTACTGAATACTTAAACATGAAAGATTTGCATACACTACTAGATTTGATAAGTTACCCAAAATGATAATGGTGTTCCATGAAGAATTTCTAGCAGAAAGATAATTTGTATTTATAAACGGAACGCTTTCATATTGCCCAACAGTTTTTACAATATATGCCTTGGAAAA
This sequence comes from Metallyticus violacea, assembly GCA_030762175.1. Classification (NCBI taxonomy): domain Eukaryota; kingdom Metazoa; phylum Arthropoda; class Insecta; order Mantodea; family Metallyticidae; genus Metallyticus; species Metallyticus violacea. The sequence goes on along the minus strand of CM060845.1, from coordinate 107,225,553 downwards.
CAAGTGACTTACGTTCAACTCGTGCTTTTTGTTCTGTCAACGAAAGGACTTGCCAAGAATGTCAATTTGTTTTGGCATTTTGTAAATAAATTCTGTAAACTAAAGGTGAACTTTAATCATAGTACTATAGCCATTGATTTCGAATGAGTTACTCCAAAATGTTAGAACAGTTGTATGGCCTTTGGCAGCTATTAATGACTGCCGATTTCATCATTGTTAAACTTTGTTTCGATAAAATCAAGAATTAATACTATGGGCATTCTACAAGGACAAGTATATCCAATAAAATATTTGCCTGTATTCAATTTTCCTTGAACCAACAGAGATTGATAATTCGTTTGTAGAACATGTCCTGTCGTCCTTCCCAGGTTTGGTATTTATTAGCTACATAGAAGAATAGGTCCGTAAGTTTCCGGACTAACCATTTTCTAGGTATGATAAAGACAAAAACTATATTTCATTTTTCAATATAATTACTCTTTATTGCATTACACTTCTCACATCTTTGAATTAACATTTTAATCCCCCCCTCCAAAATAGCCAGAAGTCTTGCCTGCAAAGTGGGTTTAAACAGCATCATCACTTCTTCGTCAAATTTAAATTTACTTTCTCGAAGGTCCTTTTTGAGCTTTGAAAAGAGGAAATAGTCACTGGGAGCTAGATCTGGGCTGAAGGGTGGAAGTCACATTTCTTCACAGCTTCCTTTGCAACAAGAGTTGTTAGCACAGGCACGTTGTCATGAAGACAACACCCATCATCACTCAGCTTTCCTCGCCTTTTCTCTTTGGTCGAAGCACGTAGTCTGTGCAGTAGGCTAGCACTGTACTCCTCATTTACTGCGGCGTTTCTCTCCTTAAAGTCAATGAAGTGTATTCCTTCACAGTCTCAAAAGATTGTGGCCAAGTTCTGCTCGAATGACTGAGTCACCTTGGCCTTTAGAGACGGTGCTTCGCCAGGTTTACGACACTCCATTGATTCTCTTTTGGACAAGGGATCATAGTAGAGAACTATAGTTTCATCTCCTGTAACAATGGTATGCAGAACTTCTCGCTCGTTGCCACGGCAAAGCTCCAAAAATGCCTGACAACAGATGACTCGTTGCTGCTTTTGGACGAGGAAAGAAGTCTAGGCACCCATCTTGCACTGACCTTATTCATGTTTAAATGTTCATGAATAATTCGAAGGACTGTTGTTTTAGAAAGGCCCAGCCTTGCTGCTATTTCTGTAACCTTGAATTGCCGGTCTTCCATAATTTCTCCTTCCACAAGAACAATGTTTTCAGGAGTGAGCACCACCCCAAGGGCCGACCTGTATGCTCTTCGTCTTCAATGCTTTCTCGGCCCATTCGAAAAAGTTTGGTTCATTCTTTTACGGTAGAATTTGAGAGAAATGCTTCCCCATATACACCCTCCAATTGCTTTTTAATTTCATTCGAAGTAAGTCCTTGTTTTGTGAAGAACTTAATAACAGCTCGAAACTCCATTTTGAACATGTCAAAATCTTCTACACATAGCCTTCTGTGTGCAACTATGTATGAACATTTGAACACAGTGGAGCGGAAGTTACAGCTGCAATTATTTAATTAACAGATAAGATATGACACCAGATAAGGATTTTGTGAAGGCGATAATCCTTAACGGTGAGGCCGGAAACTTATGGACCTACCCTCGTACATAAGTGATTCTGCACTATTCCCTCCAAAAATATGAGCATCGGAGTCAACGGAACGGAATCTCAAAGAACCACAAGAACCACAAATGATCGCAAGCAATTTATTCTACATTTTATTAGCCCACAACTAAATAAATATATGTGTATATTAGGTATTTTAAATAAACATGGACAAATGTTTATATTAACATATGAAACTGCAATTGCGTAAATAAAATAGCTCGTCAAAGCATGAAAACGTGAAATATTGGTAAATGTATTGTTAAAATATAAAGGAAGCAATTTCGTGATTAGAGTATATATAATGAAGCAGTCTATTATTGCCAATATTTAATAAAAATAACTAGTAATTTTAATTTAAAAATAGTTTTATTTCAAACTCAAACATAATGATAATGTACAACCAATAATCAATCAATAAATGTTGTTAGTTCTAAGTCTGTATAAAAATGAAATCAACCTTTTAAATAAAGTCCAGTGAATTTTGACCACATCCTGATAAAGTAACACTAAATCTGTTTGTGTTTCACTGGAACGGAGGTTGTAACTTGTATGTGCTCAACTTGAATATGCAAAACAGGATATTCAAGTAACTCGTACAGAAATCAAATGCGCTGAGGAAACTGCCACCATATTTCCCCGAACCATAACTACATGTAAAACCTGCACATCAACGCAGCTTTTAAAAGGGAAACTTAGGTTATAAATATGTATATTACGGTGCCAATTTAAATCACAAAATACTTTCATACATAAGGGCCTGCAGTAATTTGCAGTACCAGGACGTCGATGTACATCATTCCATACAGTATATTTGATTTAAAAAAGGAAATGCAATCTGTGCCACTGAAATTGCATTTGTCACATACACGAACGATTTTTTTTCAAGGTTGGCTGAACAGAAACGAGATACTTGTGTTGTAATTAATAATGACAACAGAAAAAATATTCATCTCTACAGTATTTAAAATATAGCTAAAAGTTAGGAAATGTAAGAAATCAATATGGCATCATTGGTGTTAACACTATTAGTATCAAAACATTGAATACACTTTTTGACATTTTGCAGACAAATCCTGGGGATATTTTTTACAAGGATTGAAATATTAATCCAGAAATGTGAGATATGCATTCGAAGTTGTGCGAGTATCGTTGAAAAATAATACCTGTGTTTTTATTTTATCACGTAACTAACATGGTCAAACCGAAAACCTAAGGGCCGCAATTTACATAAGAAGTGCTTAAGAATATTGTCAACACTTTCTCTGAAGTTCTATGAGGTCTACGAGGTTCTTCAAGTCGGTCCTGGTGGTGTAGTGGTAACCATACTTGCCTCCAAAACCCAAGATCGCTGGTTCAAACCCTGCCAGGATCGATGGATTTTTTTCGGGCGTATGGCTTCCTTCGGAAGGGAAATAAAACCATGGGTCCCGTGTCGTACATTTACGGCACGATAAAGAACCTCAAGCCTGAAAGAAGAGGCCTCTGAGCAAAATTTGTCGGCCGTTTCACGTCCTGAATTGCATGGGACGCTGATGACCTGAGATGTTAAAGAGCGTCCGTAAATAAATCAAATCAACAGCGGTGCTTCAAAATATTCTCCCCCTTTCACCACAACAGCAACAAGGCTTTGTACAAATTCTTGCACTGCAGACTTTTCAACTTAAAATCTTAGGACACAGAGACCAAAAATATTTTTTTATTCTTGACGTAAGATTGTGAAAACATCATAACTTCTGTGGTATGCAACATTTTCATAACCAATTAGCAGTATATCCAAACTAACATGTGTTGCACTTGAGAGGCTATGACTATTGGCTGTTGGAAAGTGTGTTTTTTCGAGCAGGTAAAAGCTATTTTCCAATCAAGTATACGTTAACCTTAAATTTCAAATCTCTACAGATCACAATTTTAAAACGACATTATCAATCTTACGGCTGCTCTAGTGAAAAATTGTTGAAACTGGGTTTTGTGTATGAAACGATATGCTGTGCTGAATTACCACTGATCTCCCATCCTCCGTAATAGTGGAATGTTCACAAATTTTTGGAACAAAGCATACCTTCTTTACAATTTCCTCCACGGAATTTTTCCGCTAATGTTTTTAGGATGTCATGCATGTTTATGGATAATGTACGCCAGTAGCAAACCCTGGCTACTGGAAGTAAAGCTAGGGGGTAAGGCAGATACTAATCTGATTCCATATCCGACCGAATACTCCCTTCCGCGTCTTGTACAAACGATGAGATCAAGGGGTGATTGCTTGTGTTTGCTAAAAAGGTTCAGGTTTATGTGCACAGGAGGCTGTTACATTCCTACTAATGTTGACACATCCAGCGCTTTCCAACTTGATTACCGCTAGGCTGAGTTGGCATTATTTTCATGGTTGGCGAATAAATTAAGTGATCAGACTCCTTGAGAATGCTGAAATTTGTGCCAGCATTTTCCGGTGCTCTCACGGACAACAACCAACCCCAGTGCTGCTGACGCCAGTGATTAAGCAAATTAATCATGATCATAGATAGCTACAAGCGAGGGTGATGACTCGGGCGAAAACGCAACAGACTAGCACAGGTTTCGGGTTCAAATTCCTTGTAGCCGGCCATTCTGGTCTTGGGATTTTTCACAACTTCCTCTGTTTACAGGGATGAATCGAGATACATATTTACTTTCATGTCAGACGAGATGGGTGACGTGTGACGTGGCGATGGCTTGCTCCTTGAAAAGGTTTCTGCCTATGCGTCTAATATGGATCTGGCATTTCTGAAGGAATCGAATTTCATGGGGTATATGTGTTGTATATAAATTGAAAATTAGAACGTTCGCTTAGCAACCACTGCAATATCCTCGATGACTAAACGAAATAACATTGCAGATATCTTACACTAGTGTCATGGAACGGCAAGATAAACTTGAGGTCTGTATCCCGCATTGTTTGCTTTCTAAGGACAACCAAATATTATCAAAATAGTTAACAGACGTTTGCGAGATATCGACAGGCAAATTACTGATACTCAATGCGCAGAAAAAGTATCGCTTAACCTGCAGGCTCAAATAAATCAGATGTGGCAGAAGGGACATTATTTAGATATCTGTGGCAGGACAGAAAGAAATGGTCTCGCATGGCTCAGATTAGCGGCTTGGAAAGGAAATAAAACAGTTAATGCTCTCGGGGAAAGAATTTGCCCATTGTATGGAGAAAGCGATACCTGGAGACATAATTTGGCAGAATGCAGGGAAACGAAGATTTTAAGAATTGAGCATTTATCACAGATATTCTTGAATTCAAATAGAAATTTGAACATTTGCCGGGAAGTGTTGGTGCATGCGAGATACACAACTTGGGAATATTTCTAGAGAAGGCCGATAAAGGAGGTTAATGGTTATAGAGAAGAGGGGGGAGGAGGGCGTTTAAAGGGAAGGTATATTCAAGTTGGTATATACGAGGGTAGATCCATAAGTTTCCGGGTTAACAATTTTCTATTTATGATAAAGACAAAAACTATATTTCATTTTTCAATATAGTTATTCTTTCTTGCAAAACACTTTTCAAATCTTTGAATTAATATTTCAATCCTCCTTCTCCCCCCAAAATAGTCGGAAGTTTTGTTTACAAAATGGGCATAAATAGTATCCATTACTTCTTCGTCATACTTAAATTTCCTTCCTCGAAGGTCCTTCTTGAGTTCTGAGAAGAGGAAATAGTCTCTGGGAGATAGATTTGGGCTGTAGGGCGATCTCCTTGAAGTCAAACTTCTTCATGGCTTCCTTTGCAACAAGAGCTGCGAGCACAGGCGCGTTATCGTTAAGAAGGTGCACACCACCACACATTTTTCCTCGCCTTTTCTCTTTGATGGGAGCATGTAGTTTGTGTAGTAGGCCAGCACAGTACTGCCCATTTACTGTGGTGTTCCTCTCCTTGAAGTCAATGAAGAGTATTCCTTCACAGTTGCAAAAGATTGTGACCATGATCTACCATGAGTAACCTTGGCCTTTACAGGCGGTTCTTCGCCAGGTTTACGCCACTTCATTGATTATCTTTTGGACAAGGGATCATAGTAGAAGACCATAGTTTCATCTCCTGTAACAATGGTTTGCAGAACTTCTCTCTCGTTGCTAAGATAAAGCTCCAAAAATGCCTGACAACAGATGATTCGTTGCTGCTTTTAGACTGAGTAAAGAGGTCTAGGCACCCATCTTGCACTAACCTTATTCATGTTTAAATATTCATGAATTATTCATAGGACTTGTTTTAGAAAGGTCCAACTTTGCTGCTATTTCTGTAACTTTGAGCCCCCGGTCTTTCATAATTTCTCCTTCTACAAGAGCGATGTTTTCAGGAGTGAGCACCTTCAAGGGCCGACCTGCACGCTCTTCGACCCATTCGAAAAAGTTTGACTCATTCTTTCACGGTAGAAAATGAGGGGGTGCTTCCCCTATATACACCGTCCAATTGCTATTTAATTTCATTTGGTGTAAGTCCTTATTTTGTGAAGAACTTAATAACAGCTCGATACTCCATTTTGAACATGTTTTACACACGGCCTTCTTTATGTAATTATATCTGAACTGAACACAGCGGAGCGGAAGTTACAGCTGTAATTATTTACTTGAAAGATAAGGCGTGACACCAGATAAGGAGTTTTGTGAAGGCGACAATCCTTATCGCCAAGGCCGGAAACTTATGGGCCTATCCTCGTATATCAAGAAATTGTCAAATGAAAATATTAAAAACTTCAATTTGTAATTTAGCTGCCAAAGACGTCAAACCCCACTATTATTACCTCTGGAGTATTGGAAACATTTTCTAGAGATTTAGATAACATTTCTTCCATGCTTTTCCTAGTAAGAAATACGCCAACTCTTTCCTTGAAACAAAGAACGTTTTGGTGTGACTAGAATAAAGTTAATTTTAATTACTAATGTATTAATCAACATTAAGAGATAGTGAAATACAATGTATGACAAATATTTTAAAAGTGATTGTGTTATGTTCGTAAGTTGCTCAGCTCAGCCCCTGGTAATGTTTTGCAAACATTCTATCCACAAAACAAAATGCCTTATTTAATACTGTATCAGAAATAACCATTGTTAATGTTTGTTGTATCCTCCAACTTACAAATCCAAATTTAAATGTTAAATAAATGTTAACTATTTTAAATCGTCTGTACAGATTTTATTACTTTTAACTAGTAGTGTTTTTGAAAAATTTGTCAAAAGCTTTCACAAAAGTATATGGGCTATTATTGGTGTATTTTATTTTTATGATAATAAAGAAGGAAAATTCATCATTTATTGCAACATGGTTTAGAGAGGAAGTCTTCACTTTCTTGTTAAGCCAGAGGTCAGTACAGTCCAAGCATGACGTCACTCGCGATAAGGTCAGGTGCAGAAATCGACAGTTCACGCTAGCATGTTGAAGCCATGTGGTCTACAAGGACGAACATGGCGGACTTCCTATCAGAGGGAAAGAGATGAAACATTGGCACGAACGCAAGTGCTGCTTTTTATCGCGAATGAGGATGTCAACAGTGAGATATGCATCTCACAACCTGCAACGGCCTATATAAGCAATGTAGACTTCGCAGGCTGCAATATTGGTTGCTCAGAAGCATCGTCATGATTGTCGGCACTGCAACACGTTACCTTGCCGGCCGAGGTGCCATGCAGACCGTATATTGGGTTGCTCCCAAAGACGAAGGACAGAAGATGGTTAAATATACCAAAGTATTCACTCTTCCGGAGAAAAATCCGCCTACCACGATCGGCAACAGGTCATTGCCTCAACAGGTGAGCAATTTGCATATTACGCAAAGTTAATTTTAAGATTTTTAAAGATCCTAGTTCAAATTTCTTACTAAAACTCCAAAGTGTTTTCCAAATGTTGTCTTTTATGGGTGACAATGGAGTTTTGGCAGTGATCACAGAGCGTTGTCAGTTAAGTATTGACGTATTCACTGATTAGGGCCGTTTGAACGTAGCGAATCATTTGAATTAAAACGAAATTAAATTAGTGAAAGCGTTTAAGAACTTTATATTTAGAAAATACTCTTTTTATGAGCACGCATCATCTTATGAGCTATGTTATGCCAGTTATGTCATATACAAAAGTTTTAAAATGCGTCCTATTATTTTTCACGTGATTATAAGTGGTATATTTTTCTTTATATCGTTATACAACAATACATTGGTTTTACAGAAGCATAAATGGCAATAAGGTAATTTGTAATGAGTCCTTGTGTTATAAAATTAACATAAAACAATATTTTTAAAATATTTGCGACTGAGACGATTATTGCAGAAAGCATTCACAGTAGGAATTAAGGAGAAAATGTAGAAATCGAATTTGTGCTGTGCCTAGGGAAGCATTTTGAACATATAATTGAGTAAAATGTAATGTTTAAGATAAAATTAATTGGTTTACCTACCATAATATGTTTGTATTTCTGTAGAAAATAGAATAAAATTTATTTTCACCAAACGCATTATGCATCCAATTCAGAATTTAAATTTAGAGCAATAGAATATTAATTAATGGCTGTAAGTGTTCCAAGGGCACGCAGTAATAGGTCTATATATTCAGTTCGATGTTGTCATAATTTTCATAACAATTATTGGACGAGTGTTCTGCTTGCACAAAGACAAAGGCTTTGGGGGGGGGGAACAAAACAAAAGCTGAGTATTTTGTTAACACAAATACGAAATCTTTCAAAAAAAAAATATAGCCTGTCAGATGGTTTTCTTTGAAAACATGATTCCAATTTTAATTCAAATTGTACGCTACTTTAGAATGTACTTACACTCCTTTAAGCAGAAATAAATAATTATACACGGTTGGGCAGTGTTTATCTACCATTTTCAAATTTGTATTGTTGTTCAATATACATGAACTTTATTTATATTCATACATGAAACAGGCAACTTTTCCATTTATCACAATATCATCAAATAATTTTTGAAAATTATCCTTTCAAATAACCTCCATCTCGATCGATGGCTAAAACAACTTTTCCATAGCTGCTGGTATCGCATTAATTTTGTCCCTAATTAGTTGTTTTGATGTGTCCAGATCTGGTCTGTCTGGTAGCGTTAACAAGGATTCTATGTTTCAAATACTCCCAGAGATAAAAATTACAATCCGATAGAAGTAGAGAATCCAACAGCAAAGAACTGTTTCCATTGAACGAAATTAATCTCCCAACAAAGAATTTGGGTGCGTGTGTGCGTGTGTGTATGCGTATTTACAAAGTTTAAATAGGTAATAGCGTTCTTACTCAAAGCCTCCTGCCTTTAAGTTCTCCTTGTAGTTCCCCAAGAAATGTCCCCAGCAAATGTTATAAGTATGAACAAAGGCATTAGCTGATTTTCTAAAAAATTGCTCTTATAAGCAGCTTTCAGGGTTCATAGGGCAGATCATACATCTGAAATACAATTCTCATTATTTAACAATTCTACTTGTTAAGACAAGCTAAAATTAAAAAGAGGATTAGAAGAGTTATTATTAGGACCTCCTGTAAAGATTGTTGTAAAAAAAAAGTGTTGCAACCCATATCCTTTCCTCAGAATGTGCATGCAATGTCTTGATTATTGTCTCAGTTTAACGTTTCTGAATCAAACAATTTAACACATGTACTACACATAATCTAGATAGCCTTTAATATTATATATAAATTAGTTATTATAAACTAAACTAAACTTATTACATTCATTTAAAAAAGTTCCTTGTTTCAAAGAAATAGCTCGCATAAAAGTTTTAAACGCATTTTGTTGAGATAAAGCTACAAATTAAATGTTTGTTTTATATTCATTTTTATTATTATTATTATTATTATTATTATTATTATTATTACAAATTATGTTATTACATTTCTGTTTAAAAATGTACCTTTCACCTGCTAGAAAAAGCTATAGTGTGCATTTAGGTATGCACAACAATGGAGCCAGCTGTTATTGATATTATTCCAGCCTAATATAGTTCGATGATTGCCATCGTAGTTACTTATGTAAATTAAATTTGGAAAGCAGTTTAACAGTTATTGTATATGGCCTGGTTTCTAAATCATTGTTAGAAATTTAAAATAAAAATTACCTATGTGTGCTTTATATCCACTTAAATAATCATCCTTTTCGTACTAAACGAAGTTGGAAATACAGGAGTGTTACAGTATATTTATATCAATGAGTGTCTTACGTTAAAAGAACTGTTGTATAAAAAGATTTAACAGCATTGCTGTCATTTTTGTGCCCGTTTCGAGAAAGATGTTCTACGAACTTACGAATAGGCGAAAGCAAAAAGCAAGAATTCAAGCGCACGGGCATCAGACAGAAGAATAACGATTTTTTGTTGGTTTGGTTTATTTACGGACGCTCAATTATTATGCGCTTAACCTTAGCACATTTGTCACGTGAATTACACTAACGTATTTTAACATTCTGCGCGTTCAAATTTTGCTCAAAACGAAATAAGGGCTAAATTATCATTCTCTTATATATCAGGCCTTTCAGTTCGTTTATAAGTGCAGTATATCGAGATTTAACTTTTAATATCAGATTAATTTTAGTTCATTATAAGAACTTTCAACTTAACCATTTTTATAATGTATTAAATGTTATATCGGTTTGTTGGTTAAATTGTAAAATGTTCTTACAAGCTTTGAATCAGATGTATATAAAATGCTGTTAAGTTTAATTATATCTATAGAGCTTTTATTTGTCTATTGCATGATTTATTAATCATCATTTTAGTCTTCTAAGCATCAGCACGCAACACTAAGTACATTTGTTCATCTCGTTCAGATTCTTACCGTCGTGAATCAGCTTCAAGAGCGATGACTGTAATTTTAATCGTCACATACAGCGCTCTTTTCGAATGTTTTTTAAAAGGCATTACCTGTTCATTTATTGCTGTAGGGCAAATGTATTATCTAAATTAAATATAAACCCTACTTAAAATACAAAGGAAATTTGTACTGTGCATGTAACGACTCAAGTAAAGTGCCAGCACTTATTTTTTTTTCTTGCACTCGTATTTCCTACCGTTCTATTTCGTCAATTATTTAGAAATATCGTTTCATTCCCCACAGAGTACATGAACTTACTCCTTGCATAAGCAAATATGGTCAATTTTGTTTAAAACGTTATTTGTCAGGATCAACAATTTTGTGTTGAAAACACTCTTATCAACATAATCCTGCACTATTTTTAACTTATAACTTAGTTTCCCTCCTTTCAATTTTTGTGTTCTGATGTGAAAGATAAATATAAATTGAATATTCCGCTTAACAGATATTACAAGTAAAATATTTGATAAAAATAAATGTAAAAATGTAAAAATAAATGTTGCAGAGATTTTGGTAATATTAAAAGTAAACATACTTAAGATAAACTGGCGATTCTTATATACTTTTAAAATATAAGATTTTTAACATGTTTATCCCTAGCACATGCGTTGCCCAGTGTTACCAAATAGGCTGTGAACACAATACCAGGAATTTCGACATTAAATATATGTCTAGTATGGTTCATACGATACCGAGCAAACACAAGATCTAATCTGTACAACTAATGATGTAATCTGAGTAAATAAAGATCGTATTAGTCAAATACAATGTCCTTTTTTCAAAATACCAACTATAAGTATAGTATTTTTCAAACTATGTTAGAAAAAATGTTTAAAATTCTAAATTTGCACCCTGTATATTTTCAAACTCTTCGTCATTGTTCTACAATTTAAAATATATATACAAACATATAAATGCATATTTTTATATTTGCCTTTTATTGTAGTATTTTCTTACGAGATAGTAATAATCAACAACAATAATATTATATTCAAAAAGTATATAAATGTATATTAATAATAGTTAACAAATATGATGGTACAAGTTATTCGTACATTTTATTTCCTGAATGAGAGGGATGATCCAGCATTTCATTTATTTATTTATTTATTTATTTATTTATTTATTAGATAAATGTGGGCAAAACTAATTTTTCACATAAGTAAACTGTTACGAAAAGCATGAATGCTTTTATAGCTCTCTACGATCTTTCGGGAAATTTTGGGGTTCCGGGAAGCAGGAAAACCCCAGTCTAAGCCCAAACGCTGTGACTGTATGCCTTTCCCCAAGAATATCTACACACCTAAATTTGTATCATCTTCATTTTCGAGTAATTCATTGCTTGAATCTATGCATTAAAGAATGAATGTTGCTAAAGGTATGCTTCATGGATACTCTGGAAGAAATTCGTGGATCCCTGGTGGATTCATTCACAGGATATAAATAAAGGAATAATTCTCCAAACACTCTTTCAAACAAGTAATGCAGAAAGAAAAAATGTTTAAGAAAATAAAAATCATCAAAAAAAAAAAGAGAAAAAGTAGCAGCTTCGTGGACATTAGTGGACAATTCAAGCAAACCAGGTCAATACTTAAATTACACAAAACGGACACGTATAATGTGACCTGAAAACTTTACATCTAATTATAAAATTACAAACAACACTTAAAATTATGAGCTACGGTTCAAATCGTAATTTGTCGTGTTTGTTTTTATTTTCATAATACTTATCAAAGTGAAATGATTTGTGCCGCCTCTAATGCAAAATTTGCATCACTGAGTCTTTGTTTCCTGTGTTAAATGAAGATAATGAGAGGAATGTATATATTTGGAGGTTAAGCTTGTAGGAACTGAACGAAGTGGATGACAGGATGTGTATGGAGAGAGTTTCATATTAATGAGTGCAGGCAAGGATTTGAAATGAGACGCAGATAGGAAACATAATGTAGCTGTTTAATAAAAATGATGTATAAAACACATAAGTGCAATAAGGCGGACAACACGTACAAACCAAGGGAAACAAAGTATGCAATGCTCACATCTTAAACTCTGATGGTATTAATTACGACTCGTGTAGGTGGAGTCGACGTTCACTAAAGCCAACACATTGGACGCCAAATTTGTAGCGGAATAAAAGGACGCCGCCGTAGACTTTGGATGACAAATCTGTGTTTCGTGATAGACGTAGCTCCTAACTACCACCAAATTATACTCGGCAGATTCAAGGTTTAGTATTATAGTTGGATTTTTCAGATTGACACTTCTGGGGAGAAAAGAGAGTTAAGTATAACAAAATCACAACTGTGCTTTTTGTCGTGTTATAACTCTGTACTATTTTCCTATATGGATATTAATTCAAAATCATAACTCCTATCATTCACCACAATTAATAAATTTGTAATTTCTTCCAAGAAATATTAATCGCCATTTATCTTTACGTCATGTTAAAATGTAGCTTAACTTTACAGAGTACGAACCACGATTTTGCTAAAGGAATTTAAAATACAGCTGCTTTCTACTGAATCCAACGCGTAACTAAATATTTTGGGATATAAAGCATCACTTATTACAATAATGTTGTAATAATAATATTTAGAATGTATTATATTTTCAACATACGTATACTGAGCGAACGAAATTCGTTAATTTCTATTTAGTCCCAATAAAGCTGTCTGTTTCGTGTTTCATTCTTGGTACACGTTGTTAGTGTTGTTACGCTTGCTATTGGTTGATTCACTTAGTATTACATTTTTCTTATCTGTAGTTTTAATCTTTTCATATTCTCGGCTCTGTATGTGTTCCTTTGAATCGTTACATTTTATATTATTAGGTATTGTCATAGATGCCAACAAACAAACATTAAGACATACATTGTAATAGCCCTTATCTGATACCTGAAATCTATACAAATGAGCTTATTAGATTTATACGATTTAAAACGTATTACCAACGAATATTTGTTATTTGTGTTGAAAATAAAAGTACTTACCTAACATAAAAACATGTACAAGTGATCTTATTAAATTTATATGATTAAAAACATAGATGCCAATAAATGTTTGGAGCTCTAAATCGAATATTATACCCTTTATCTTACGTAATAGCTTACGCAAATGAACTTCTTAAATTAACATGGCTAAATAGCTATTACCATTAAATATTTGTGCCTTTATATTGAACATTACAGCCTTTACCAAATATAAAATATATGCAAAGGAACTTAGTTCATTAATATAATTAAAATATATTATCAATGAAAGTTTTGACTTTCAAATAAAAGATTATAGTCTTTATCTTACACAATAACATAACTAAATGAATTTCTTAAATTAACATAAATAAATAGCTATTACTATTAACTGTTTGTGGCTTTATATTGAACATTATAGCCTTTAGGTAATATATAAACATGTGAAAATGAATGAGTGTTTAGGGCCTTAAGTCGGATATTTTCCGTTTCAACACCTATGCGAAAATGAAACCATAAATTATAATTCTCAGTTTTTATAAAAATTCAAACATCTAATATTTGCTATAAAGAACATATTCATTTTGTGGTTAGAATTTGTATATTTTAAACAGTAATATTCGTGTTTTTCTTTTCAGGTGACACGTCAGATGCAGCTGCAAACGACGGCTCCCCTTCGGAGATGAAACTCTTGTTCCCGGTTTCCATCATCGTGACCTTAAACCTTGTCGATCACGGAGCATCCACATGATAGCATTTTAGCAAGATTACATCATTGTATATATTTTCATCGCTCACTGTATAGTATTCATGATTATAATTATTTAGTATTTATTTTATTCTTATGTACGCAATTCAGTAATCAATTTTGTAGAAGATTGAATTGTAATTTCATTATTTAAAAAATAAAGGAGTTAGTTTTCACACTAATTGTATTAATCATATGCCTATTAATGTATATTTAATTTATTTTTAGTTCTCCTGCTTTCAACTGTTATATTCTGATGTAAGAGATAATTACAAATTGAATATTCCGCTTAAGAGATGTTACAAGTAAAATATTAGATACTAAAATGTAAAAATAAATATTGCAGAGATTTTGGTAATATTAAAATTAATGATTAATGAAAAGATGAACAATTGGCGATTCTTATATACTTTTCGTGCTGATTTCAAATCTATTTACATAATATTTCCTTTATTCAGTATTATTCAGCAATCTCACAAGTTTGAAAAATATTATTTAAATATATAATGCCGATACATTATAATATCTGAGATTACTTTATATTTATATGCCTAAAATGTGTGAAGCAGGTTTTCTTTTTTTCTTTTTTCCTGAATAACTTGTCATTTGCGTGTCCTATTTTCCCCAGTGGCTTTTCTCCATTTCAGTGATAACCTGATGGAAACACTCTACAAGTTCATCGTTCAAAGCCCCGATGTTTTCAGATCGAAATTCCAGATGAGATAACTACATATTGAGAGATATACTGCATCCCAAGACTTGTAGTTTAAAAGTGATTCGCTTATAGGTTCCTTGTATTCTGTGGCTAATTTTTAAAGTTAATCAAACAGGCGCATATTGCGTATTTAGCAGACTATCATATATCTTTCATATATATCTTAATCGGAGGGCTAATAAATGTCCCTTCCTTCACTAATGCTTAGAAGTAAAAGTGCAACCAAGTTTTAACCCAAGTACCACATATGTGTCAAAAGTATTGCTACGCTGGAAAGATAGGCAGATCCCTTCGTACCAGCTGCGTGGGCTACAGGATCAGATTTTTGTTTTTATTTTGTAGCATTTCGGGTGATCTATGAATATACGCCAATATTCAGGTTTACCTCCAAAAACGGTCAACATTTTACATAAAATTAGGTGGCGTTAACTATAAAACAGTTGTTCAAATCCACTTAGCCTTTAAAAGGGTAGAAAATGTTTACTTGGTGTAATTCTGCAGTAGATTACAAACGATGAATCGTGAAATGGATATTTCTGCTTTGGTTTTCGTGAAGACACTTCACTTATGTGACGTAAAATAAAACAAATTTTTAAATTTTGAACAATCACAGTCGGATATTGCAGTGAAATTGTGGGAAAAAGTTATCAAATTCGTTTTATCACGCGACTTACATTTGTCATGTGGTCAGTGCCCCTAACTCTATACCTCCACTATGTAATTCCTGAGCACGCATCACTAACCACTTTTCTATGTTTTCAGTGATTGTAAATTTAACTAACTTAAAGTGTATTCACTCAAGCAATTGTTTTTGCGTACTCAGCCAAACAGTCTGAAATAATTTTATAAATTATGTAACAATATCTGCCTAAGCAACTATAAATCTTAATGAACACGTTGTTCAGAATGCGAAAATGTTTTCTCCGTTTTGTTTTTCTCAGTTGGTATTGGTAAATCTAACGGTATGGACTGTAATAGTTGACTTTCGTCTATTTCATTCTCACGGTTTCTGAAGAGATAGATATACATAAATAAGTGTACGATTTTATATAATTATTAATAATCCGTGCGCGAACTTCAAATATATATTATTTTTATCCTTATTCTATTCATGAAATAGTCCCAAACCCGTATTTGGCTCTTCTCTATTGGCATTACTGACAATCGACATTATTTGTTGCTTGAAAAGGTCAAATATTCATAATTAAATATACAATTATTACAATATTGTAAGCCAAGTTTACGGGAATTATATTTAAATTCTTATTTTATTCATTAAATAGTCCTAATAAATATCAATCGAGGGTGTGAACTTTCCAGATTCACTAAGTTCGTGAATTTATGTGCAATCTCAGACCCTCTTATGATAATGCAGCATTACGAATCGAACTGCTGAGATGTTCTTGTGGCAATAAGTGATGCTTGAAGCTTCGAAGCAGTAACACTTTCCAGAAAAGTGGATAATTTCATTTTGTTATGCATTCCGAACCTCGATACTTACATAAGTCAAAGTTAAGCTATATATAGAAAGCTCTGGCTCTCAAAGTGTCGTTCTAATTGATGATTGCAGAGAACTTATTCCGGATTATTTCAGATACAAGGGTTAATCAAAAGTAGCTATATGTTAAATTATCCATAGGTTCCCATTATATTATTAAAATTGCAAAAGAAATATAAAGGAAAAAAATTACCCAACCAGTAAGTAGAGATACACATGAGGCAGAACGGATTTTAGGAGTCAGTTCCGCTCGATATTGCAGAATAAAAAGTCTAGTCCTTGTAGCTGAAGTAAATTTTTTCTTCTGCCTTAAACCCACAACAGATGTAACGAATTTTGTTTTGATATTTACAAAATTTCGAGCTATTCTTCACTTTATAAAACACTTGTAACAATCTTCCAATTAATACTACAGAGAACACTGGTAATGAAGTTTGTTTGACAAAATAAAGCTTTAATTCAACCGAAAATATAGCTAACTATGCTGGGTTCAATCTTTTGATCTGATTCGGCACAAGTCTGTATTCAACATATAGAAAATATGTGCATTAATTATTGGACTGACTAACAGCGCTTGGACAATTAAATGCAAGTCACCGAAATAAAGAAGGAATTCGTGAACAAACCAGCGAATTCAATGCACAAAGAGGGGTTGCTTTCTAAGTGAATATTATTGGAGGTGTTCTAAAAATGATTGACCTGACTCAAGATATGTCATAAAGATACCCAAAATGCTCTGATAGATGTTAAGGGATCGTCTTTTAGATGGAGCACTGAAAAATTGCAGAGCGTAAGTGCAGTCACTTGTTTGTGAAGATCGTGTAAACAACAAACTAGTGTTAACATTCTCTATAAAATGGATAAAACTGAAATACGAGTTGTGATAAAGTCTCGTACTTCCTTTTGAAGGGTTTAACCCCAATAGAAATATAAAAGGAGTTAGATCTTTCCTTTCGTTTTCGACGGTTAACAGATTTAACAATAAGTTCTAAAAATGTATTAAAACCGTGCCTTTTTAGCCCCCTTTATTATTTTCGTACACTCTCCAGCAAAATTACTTATTAACTGTAAAAAAAAGTGTTGAGTTTCTCAGATTTAACGTTAGCAAACTCAGAATAAGTGATAAATTGAAGATATCAATACCGACTTTTATCTTGTTTTCATACTCAAAAAGGATTTGAGGAAGAAGTGTGCAATTGGTTGCTGTTTATTTAATGATGAAGCACAGAAGTTTTCTTTTTCTAATCGGAATCATATAGGGCTATGATTGGAACTCGAATCACGATTCTTGGCTGCCCAAATCTCTGATCTACCGTGCCACACCCTCAATATTTCTCCTTCTACGTACACATTATGCATATCAACTGCCAAATGTTACAATTTTTCTTCCGTCAATATCTTTCGCCTGCAAGCTAAGCTAACTAAGCTAAAGTCCTAATCGCAAAATAATATTCATACACATTGCTGAAGCATTTTATCTTCGAATAAACAATGTGTAAATAGGAGGGTTTTTTAATAGTGTTTAACACCCGTTTTTTACTGCTGAGGTACCATAGGCGGTGAACACTGATGATACATGAGATGAAGAGATATATTGGGAAAGGATATTTTTAAGGAAGGAAACGTTCCTGGCCTCAGTTTAGAGCACCTCATTTGCCATTCATGAGGACTAAGGAAAACCTTGGAAAAACCTCGGTCAGGGAGAACGGTCCTGGTGGAATTCGAACCTCAGACCTCCTACTCATGAGTCCGCGCCTTAACGACCTCGGCCACCCTTGGCGGTAGATAGATGTGTAGTCTTGTGTTCCTATCCAATTCTACGTCTGCTTACTAACTGATGTAACCGGATTCGAATCTCGGTCGGAAGGATAGGCTTATTCTGCAGTTTTTGCTTACACTGGATAAATGATACCAGTTAATTTTATATTTCACAAACTACGGAATAATTTTCGTAGTCATTTCATTTAACCATCTTAGAAACTGGTAGAGCTTAAATGCTTAATACACACTGGGAGTGAGCTTTTGGCCAAAATCGATCAAAATGGTTCCTTGAACAGTGAGTCAACATTTGCATGTCCCCCTCCTCCTGCGGGGTCTACAGCCATTTAAAGAACTCCGCGTGTCCTTTTAAATCACATGTTTCACAGCAAATGTTTTTATAAAACAGCGTTTTTTCTGAAAACTTCATTTTCACCCATACAAAATGTCGCACGAGTTCATAGTTTTTATTTAAGTTCAATTAAAATGTACCAAAATGTGCAACAGTATCCGTTGTAACATTCTATAGGACAAAAATATGCTAACACTAATAATAATTTTTTTAAAAAAAAATATTTTCTACGAAAAAAAATTATAAATTTTAAAGATTAAAATTTATTATAAAATATCTTTCGGTAAAATTGTATATGGTTCAAATCTCCAACTGCAAAAATGCCAACCAGTTTTCTCAACTCATGAACTGCATGGAACATTTTGATTCTGCGTCATATTTACGTAATAAACGTTATGAAATAATTATAGCTCATTAAGTATTTAGCCAATTTGAATGAAATTTGGTATAGCAATGCAATCACAACAGTTCAGAAAAAGCTATACAAAAATGTAGAACTTTCAAAATTTTCTCTAGTGCCCCTTAAGGGACAAAGTAGCTCTGAAGACTAGGACAAAGGAACTCCAAGAAAATAAATTTCCCTCCTTTAGTCATTAAAACTCAGTTTTCAGCATGCATATTTATAATATCCAACCCAAGGACAGAAGGAGTTGGTCTTAAAAATATTTTGAATACTGTGTGAATCATATTAACCACTAACACGGACACAATGGCAGAACTTCATGGCCATTTAAATTCCATTGCTAATTCCAGACTTCAGCAATGAATGTGTTGTGGATATTGAGCAGGCTTTAACGTTTGGAACCGGCATTCGGGATGTCCCACCATTATGGCCTTGTTTTTTTTTTTTTTTTATTTATTTTTGTGATTTCCTCAGGCCTCTTAGGCGAATAATGGGATGGATTTTTACTTTCCGAGAATTTTCTGACCTCCCATTTTAAACAGTTCCTCCGATCCGCCCCCACTGAAATATAATTATAATGTATATTTATGTACGCCCAATCATAATATTTCATGTACTGTAACTAGTAATACAGATATCATATATGTATAATTATGTTAACACGCGAGCTGAATGCCAACAAAATGAAAAAGTTCCTTGGTGTTTTGTTACGGTAGCTTGAAAAGTCAACAAAAGAATCATAAAATGCTATACAATGAACCCGTGGGACAAGTGTGATGTCCCTTCTTCTTTTTAAAAGGACTGCGATTGTAGGGTTAATAAACTTAAGGACCTTTAAATCTGTTTGGGGCTTTGACCCCGGCCGGTGGTTGTCCTTTAAATCAGCTACTGTGGACAAAAGTTTTAAACTTTCAAATAACGAATAGTACGGCTTGGATGTGCCTTTTGGCGTCTCCTAGTTATTTTTTATTTGAATTTAATATATAAGAGAGTGTTTGCTCGGCTGGGGCACTCAGTTTGAAGTTTTATACACGGCCAGCCAGTGCTAGGTTCTATACGTCGCGAGAGGCGTTTCCTCATTCAGTTCGACTCAGTTATGCAGTTCGCAAAAGCAATTGTAAGTTCGACATTGCTGAGGCACGCAGTTGTAAGATTTACACCTACCACGCAGTTCGCAGTATTCATAAGTTCCACTTTCAATTCCACGCGCCGCGGTGCTCAGTTACAAGTTTCACATGCGGCAAACAAGATAGTATCGGCGTAGGTAATTCTACCGTACGCAAAACACCAGAGGACGCGAAAGATTTTGGACATAATATAATATCATTAGTTATTATGTCGCATCGCATGTTCATTTACACCATTGAATTCCTCTCCCAGTCACGTTGAGTACGAATCAATAAAATAGCCGAATTCACCCTGAGAAGTTGTCACTGAAGCGTAGACAACA
Organism: Metallyticus violacea; assembly: GCA_030762175.1. Lineage (NCBI taxonomy): Eukaryota > Metazoa > Arthropoda > Insecta > Mantodea > Metallyticidae > Metallyticus > Metallyticus violacea. The sequence goes on along the minus strand of CM060845.1, from coordinate 107,205,150 downwards.
ATGAAAATGACGATAACAACACCCACACCAAACCGCTTCAAAATGTGGCGCCCAATGTGACTGTCATAACAACCGCTTCACATTTCATATCACTTCATTCCGTTGATTCTGTTATACGGTAAAAGAGTCAGGTTATGGTGGCCTGCGCTTTGGAAATTCTGTTCCTGTATCTGGTATAGAAAATACTCTTTTGAGGGGCTCTGCTAGCGTCGGGGTACTCTCTTTGGAAACAATGTTAGGGGCACCATCTATATATGTGCCCCACCGCCCGCGTCCTTGGATACCGGCCACCCTGTGTCCTCCGTACCTTTTCCTTTGTTGCCGGTGATATCCCCACTGTAAAGACTGAAGTTCCGAAATACCCTCCTCACTCCAAATCAATCCAGCTATACATTGCCTACCTATACAAAAGAGTAAGAATACATTTAATGCTCTAATTGTTTATAAAACGCCGAATTTAGTTTATGGAAGTTATAGGACAGTTGATTAAATTACGATTTTAAGAACTATTACAAAAATTCTCTTAAACATTAAAGTGTTACAATGTTATAACTCTGATAACAGAAGTAGTTGGGGAAATGAGAAAAGAAAATCTGTATTTGAACTTATCTCAAGAACACAATAGAAGAAGAGGTGTGAATTGCTGCAGGTCTGTCTTCACAGAGTATAGGATACCTTTGAAGGAGGTTAGGGTTCTTTTTCCAAATACACAGTTAGTCGAACAAGGAAGTTGCCGCCCAAGACATAGCGTCCGGAACGCAAGGCGCTCTGGAAAACTCCAATCACTGTGCACTCATGTCTCTCATCTGAACTATCAGATGTCGGACGTTGCCAGTCGTAGATACTGCATAGTCTTGTTGGGTCCCACAGAGCAGAGCTGATATCGTCCCTCTCTCTGCCGCCCAGCTGGTCCAATAAGCTCACCTGCACAAAATGAGGGACAATAATGTAGGGTAATCATTTCCAAAATTGCCAGTTCTTCCTCTCACACAATTGCGAATATCATATTCAAACACAGATTTAATAGCGTTGCTCTTCATAGAGCATTTTACTAGACTTCATACTAGATAATAACAAATGACAGGAACCCCTGCAGTGTGGTCAGCGCTATAGGTAATGTCCAAACTAACGAACACTTAATCCGCCTATTTTGAAACTTAAATCAAAGAACAGCAATTTATAATGCTTATATATATATATATATATATATATATATATATATATATTCCTCTCTAACCAATATTGTTCTGTGAAACGTACTTAGATTTAAGGACAAGTGATAGCAGTTGCTAATTAGTAGTCATGCTTATTGATTGTAAATGATAACCAAAAGGTCGCGGGTTTAAGTGCAACCTGGATTCTTGTGTTTGTCCGTTATCGCTGCCTGCATTATGTGAAAGCTTTGCACAATGCTGATCATATTATTGTGCAGCCCCTTAATTTGATAGTTGTCTAGTGTAGTCAATATGGTCCAAAGTACCCAAAAAGACCTGTGTTCAAATCCCTATTAATCTACGAATTATGATCATGCACTCGTATGCAGGAGGTATGGGCTCGATACCCACCGTCGGTCCTGGTGGTGTGGTGGTAACCATACTTGCCTTCTAAACCCAAGGTCGCGGGTTCGAAACCGGCCAGGATCGATGGATTTTTCGGGCGTAAAAATCCTAAATATGGCTTCCTTCGGAAGGGAAGTAAAGCCGTGGGTTCCGTGTCGTACATTTACGGCACGATAAAGAACCTCAAGCCTGAAAGAAGAGGCCTCTGAGCAAAATTTGTCGGCCGTTTCACGTCCTAAATTGAATGGGACGCTGATGACCTGGGACGTTAAAGAGCGTCCTTAAATAAACAATTAAAAAAATTCGATACCCGCCAGTATTTTCCTCCCTGAGGTTTTTTTTTTCTTCAGTCCTCGTAAATATCAAATACCATGTAAGTACTCAAAATTTAGACTTAAAACTCTTTCTTTCTATAAAAAAAAATTCTCAATTAATAATTTAAACTCGCGTATCATCAGTGGGCACTTTCTGTACTGTGACTGTATCAAAAATGAGCGTTATTCACTATCAAAAAACTTCAGGATTACAATGCTAAAGTACGCAAAGTGCCTGGGGTGAGTCAAAAAGAATTAAACATCTTGTTATATAAATAAATGAATAAATAAATAAATAAAAGCTGTATACGCCAGCTGGTACCTGGTTTCCTAATCAAATATTCCATGTATTACTATGAGCTATACAAAAATCCCTTACTACATTATTTATTGATTTTCCTAATAACTAGATTAAAATAATAACTCAAAATTAATTATATTCAATCAAAATATAAATTTACTAAACTACTTCCCAATTTAATATTCCAAAATCTACAAAATCTGCCAATTTAACAAAATTATTGGGAGCCAGTAAGAAGTATAGCTATTCTATCCTAATTTATTACATTATTATACTCTGACCACTGTTTACCAGCGGTATGTACCGCTGGTAAAGTACTTAAAGTACTTTACTTAAAGTACTAAAGTACGGTATCCAGTACTTTTAAAGGAATTTCTCTTGAATTTACACTCAACATTTAGACATTACACTTAATCTTTCATATCTCTTTAACTCATCTCAATCACACTAATCGCCTTCTCTGTAACAACGCACTTCACTTAAAGTTCATTTTTCACTATTGATCTTCCCTACTCATTTCATTTATTTATCCTAACACTTGAACTCATTAAACACTATCACCTCGCTTCCACCATATCACGCTCCATCTTTTCTTACCAACTGTCCCTTCCTCCATCTCACTTGATCCTCCTGGACACCTGGTTACACCATTTCTCGCGCTCTGCTCCTCCTCTCCGGACACCACTTCCCATCCTCCATCTCCTGCCGCCGCTTATTCCCGCGGATCTCCAACACCCTTTAATCTTCTTCTGTAGTCTTCCTTCTTCCATCTTTTTCCCGGTCCCATAACTCTTACAGGTAAAAGCCTTCACTTTTTTCCCCATTCTCTACTTCAGGTTGTAAATCAAAATTATCCCCGTCTATTATAAATTTAGGTATCTACATCTCCTTCGTCATTCCCTTCGTCCTTATGTTTATCTTCTCTAACATGCTCTTCCTGTTGATTTAATTAAAGTTATCTTGTATATTTTCTATTCTTGTTAAGTTACTTGTGTTTTGGGGTTGTCTTTGTATACGTATGCGTTCTGACCTTCTTACTTTTTCCTCAGCTTCTTCATTACTTTTTAATATCTGGTCTTGTGGTATTACCTCTCCCCGTGCTATATTACTTATTTTGAATGCACCCTGCTCGAGGTATTTATATAGATTCTTATTTCTAAGAAAATGTGCCACTTAAAATTTCTTTTTCTTCTCTTACCTGTTCTAAATAATAACATTCAAATAATACGTGTTCTGGGTTATCCTGTGTTTTACAAAGTCTACACATGTTATTTTGCGTTTTGTTAATTTTTTTACAGTAAGTTTGTAAGGTCCGTGTCACGTGTTTTAGTTTGAATCTCTCAAAAAATGTTGTTAAATAAGTTGAAAGTTCTCCTGCCTGCCTCGGTATTTTCCCATTCGTGCTGCCATTGTACTTTTAGTTCGCACACTGCCACGACGAAAGTAAATAGGACAGGTCTATAGGACATCATTGTAAAAGAAAACTCTGGTAATGTACGCTGGTGATGTTTCGCAACTGTTCCGCCGTGCGCGCTTGCGTCATAGGCGAGTGAACAAGAGAAGAAGAGTTCGGGAGAACTGGTTCGTCTAAACTTGTTCAATGACATTTCCGCACGCTTTATGATGGTACTCCAGCATGTAGAAAGAATAAATACCGATGATATAAACGGAGACGGGGTGTGTGTAAACAGTAGAGCATCGGGCGGTCGGGTGTAAGTCGACTTTTCACGAGAAGTCCGCAAAAGTTGACATGTCGTGCTAGTCGTGAGTTGCAGTTACTCCAGAAAACTATGTGGCGTGTTGTTAGTCAGCGAGTGATGTGCAAATCTTATAAATTACAGTAGTTACATGGCCTCACAGAAAATGACAAGATTTGTCGAGATATGCAGAAGGTCATGATGAATGACACGTTTTCTTGGATGAAGTCATGTTTCGTGTTAACCGTAAAGTAAATCGTCATAATTTGGGGGGAAAAATGGAAAAATATCTGGTTAAGCATGTTAGAGATTCACCGTAGCTGAGGGTGTTTTTGAAGGGTTTATGGAAGGTACCGGTTACAGGGCTAACATGCCTTAACATGCTACAGCAGTTGTTCATCCCACTGCTTGATGATCTCTCTACAGACTATATGTTTTAACAAGAAGGGGCACCACCTCATTATTACTGCGTGGTGCGATGCTACCTCAATGAACACCTGCCTCATAGTTGAATCGGACGCGCGACTCCTGTCGACTTTCCATTTCGCGCATGGCCAACAAGATCGCCTCACCTAACCCCTTTGACCTTTTTGTGTGGAGTTAAGTAAAATTCTGTGTACTAGCCACCACTTCCCAAGGTTCTGCAGGAGTTACGAAGACAATTGTTACTGTTTTCTAAACCAAAGATAGCAACATGGTCTCTCTCGAGTATGGAAAGAACTTGATTATAATTTGGATATATGCCGGGTGACACAAAGTTCCCATATTGAATCATTGTAGTAGCTGTAAACCTTCCAGTGTTCTATTATGTGTTAATGTTGGGTTCGATCTTTTCTTATAAAATACAGAGGGTGCCAAAAATGTATACACATTTCAAGCAAAGAAAAAACTGTGATAACATAACAAAACTGAATTCACACAAACAGAAAATGATGACCACTAATCATCTTACACTTTTATAGTTGCAACAGTTGCTCAAAATGCCCACCAGTGTCGATACACTTCTGAGTACGTTGAACTACTGGCTGAGCAACGTTTGCGAAAGTATCCTCAGCTATTGCAGCACATGCCGTTTCAATTTCTTCCCGAAGTGCTGCCAGTGTAGCTCGTTTTCTACGATATGTAACATCCTTAAGAGTTCCCCATAGGTACAAATCCAACGCAGTTAGATGCGGAGAACGTGGTGGAAACTCAATCGGACCTCTTCGTCCTATCCAGTGCCTTGGAAGATTGTCATCAAGGTACGCAAGTACATCTCGGTGGTAATGTGGTGGGGAAC